>JAJIYU010000147.1:0-68290 GCA_030144865.1 Tinospora cordifolia | reverse complement strand
TATATATATATATATATATATATATATATAATTCAATCATATACATAGTTTTTTTTATGTAATTTGAGATATAAACAAAAATATTATATCAAGCTAAATAGACTTAATAAAAATAAATAATGAAATTCACAATTTTGATTTAAATAAAAATATCATCTTAGAGTTATTTTTTAATTTAGAAAAATAATCTTATTTAGTTTATAATCTTCTTATGTCTTATATCATGATATTAATTATTTGAAAACAATGATCACTATGGGATGAAAATTATTCTCAAAGAAATTATTCTTATTTCAATCACTGTAATATTTTTTTAATATTATAATAATTATATTTACGTTCATATCAATAATTATTAACAAATCAACATTTACTTCGGGGAATGTATAATATTATTTTGACAAATTTTTTTTATCAAAATAATTTTTATTTGGCTCATGTGTCAAAATTTGCAATTTAATACTTATATTCATAAGGATCAATTATTTTTCATAATATTAATAAGATAGATGTATATTTACCATATTTCATAATATTAAACATTTATACTTTAACATCCATATATAATTTAAAAATGAACATACATATATAATTGTAATAAAATTATAATAAAAAATAATATATGAATGTTATTTTCAAATGTTCACATCTTGATTTTTCTTTCCAAAAAGTATTATTTTTTGAGTTGGTAAGACAACCTTCAGAAAAGAGTGGTGAGACAAAGTCTTCTTAAATAACCAGCCTTCTAGAACGGGATAACTCATCTCCCTTTCAATGTTTAACTTTACTCGGGACAAGGCTTACCTACTATCAATTCAAACTTGTAGTACTGTTTGTATTATAAAAATCAAGAATAGAACAAAAGTAATTGATTATATATCAAATCAATATTCATTTGTCACATTTTGACTTTTGATTTTTGATGTAGAAGATCGTACAAGACGCAATTGCAGAGCATACTTTCTTGGTCAATGATATTATATATAATTTATATTAAATCATACATATATACAAAATATATGCATCATTCAAATAATAATATAAAAATCAATCTCACAAATTAAAAAAAAATACCTTCTAAGCTGTTGTTTTTTTTATCTTCAAGATATTTTCACCAATAGCGTGATCATGCTGATAACATGTTATGAAATAAAAAATAAACCACTAGAAGATCAAGGAACTACTAGAAGATAAACTTGAGAAAATAGAAAATGGAGAGAGAGTTTTTCATTCTCTTGATAATAGGTTGAATTTTAACCTTGATACAAACTTTACAATGTAAGCACCCATTTATATAGATTTTAGGAATGGAGGGTTACATCAATCATAATTACAACATTTAAATAATTCATTAATTTGGACATAAGGGTTACAAAATCTTAAATATTAAGGGGTTACAAAATATTAAATAGTAGGGGTTATAAAAGCATTCAAGATAATTATTTATAATAATATTTTATCTTTGTTCATTTTTTTTAGATGTATAATTTTTATAATTACATATACTATTTATATGCAAACTGTATACTATTAATATACACATACAACTTTATAATTTTTTTGTTACAATGCAAATCTATTAAATATAGATCAAAAAAATAATATATTATTTATTTATTCATTTTGATAAAATAATTACAATTTTAATGTCCACATGCAATGTTATTGCAAGATGTAGAAAGAATATTAAGAAAAAAAATTATATTCTTTGTAGAGCATTTTCGTGTCTTCTTAATATAATGATGACCATCCACACTTTTTGCAATAATATTATATCAATCATATATATCAATGTATACGTTTTAACAATCTTGCATTTTTTGTGTCATATGTGCTTCCTTCATTTTTCATTGAAGCACAAAGTGTTATGCCTATTGGTGTCATTTGATTATTGTCGATCGAGTAGTGTGATGCACGATGAATGCTTTTTGAAATCTATCAATTTTTTTAATTTCAAATATAAACAACAATCTCACACTATTATTAATTACCAAGTAAGAGTATTCTTCTCAGACTTGATATTTAATATCTATGGTGTCATTTGATTCTTGCCGATCAAGTAGTGTGATGCATGATAAATATTTTTTGACATCTGTCATTTTTGTCAATTTTAAATAGAACAATAATCACATATCATCATTGATTGCCAAGTAAGGGTATTCTTCTCTCACTTGATATTTAACATTTAATGAAGTAATATACATATTCATTTTCACCTTATTAATTAGTATTCCAAACAATATTATGAAGTTTGTTGTTTTAGACATTATCTCACCATTTACTTCAAAATTTTCATATTTTATTTCGTTAACTCATACTCCATTATGTTGAATTAAAATTAGAATATTATATGTTGTTATTTAGTAGTCATTAATCACTTATAAGATATATGAATCTTTCTATTTTCTATACCACAATAATTGCAAATAGGTACTGCTGAAAAATGTCACATCAAACATAACATGACACTTTGAATTGACATATTTGGTGCAGATTGTGCATGTTGATTTTGTATACATAATTACACGTTTTATGCGTATGTATTTGATAATTTTTGATATATTATTCTCTACATGTTTGTAAAAGATGAAAAAGCTTTAAAATTTCTAATTCAATAAAGATTTATTTTTCTAGGAAAACTTCTAATTAAAAAAAGTTTTTGAAATTCAAATCATTTTTGGATGTTTTATGATTGTTATATCTGTGTGACATAATATTTTCTTATCAAATTTCACAAAATGAAACTATTCCCTTTAGCTTAGTAAAGATCTTTATGGAAAGATTCTTCTGTAGAACACATAAAAAGATTATTTTCACTTCCGTTTTGACAAGTTTTTAAATATAAGGAAAACATGTCTATTTTACATACAACGAATTCTTTCCATCATTCTCCCGCAGGTCATTAATTTAAAAAAGAATGAAGTTTTTTAGAAGATTTTGATTTAATACAATAACCTCAAAAATATGGCTTGTGTTATGAATCAAACTAAAACAAATTAAAAAAAAATGAGAATTTCTTCAAGAGAAGGGGAAGAAAACTCAAGTTAGAGGGGAATAAGTTTTTCAAGAGAAAATTGTTCTCTTATGGAGTCTTATAATATTGTTAGGACTATCTCGTTAAAAACTGTCGCAACCCAATTCATAACAGTGACGTCACGACCGGCACATAATACCATATACGCCACACCTACGTATGTAATACTATGTCAGCCTCATCCTCTCAAAAACTACTCCATATTCACGCAAAAATTTTGACAGAGTCTCCCCTAAAACTTTGACTTATCCCAAATAAAAATTGTCACTTGATAAACAACATTATCAATCCATAGTCCATATAGATGATAATATGCCACATACTATCCTCAATCATATTGTATAATTCAAAATCCACATCATTTCACACTCATACCTAGTATGAACAAATTCATACTCCTCTAGATGATATTATACATATAGTGATAATTATAATTATACAAAAATGAAGTTCACAATAGAATTAGGCCTACACACCCAACAATAACGGAAAAGTTGTCTACTCTTCTCGTGCTGGCCTCTTTCCTTTTCTATTTGGTTTCTGAAGTGTTGAAGATAATAAGTGAGCGACAACATGCCCAGTAAATAATCTTTATCTATGACATTTATATGCATTTAAATAATCATGCAGAAAATCAAATTAGATAAAACATTTAAATTCATCAAGTACATTCCAATCATACATATATGCATACAACATAATGATCATGCTATTTTTAATGCATCATTCAATAAAATACATGCACATCCACATCTTTCAAAACTCAAGTCAGTCTCACTTCTTGTCTGGCCTGGACAATAGTAGACTGTATCTCTAATTATCACCCACTCCACAACCATTTCAAGGATTATCATATAGAGAAAGGCCGATACTTCTCAGGGCTCAGTCCCACATAGATTATCACATAAGAAGTATTATTCCCCATGGCTCAGTCCATAGAAATAATATCGCATTTTATATATGCTCTTGCAAATCCAAAATACGTTGCCATGTAAATAAAATTTCATGAATTTCAAACCAAATGCAAATATGTCAATACAAATAGCATGCTTACATTCAAATCCATTTTATATCTACAATGTCATATAAATAACCAAGATAAAGAAATACTCACAAAATACAAACAACTAATCCCGTTGGGCACATATCTCACTTCCTAATATGATAATCAGCCACTTCCGAATTTATTATAAAATTCAACAATATATAATCCATCATTTCATATATAATATATGTTTTCATTTGCATAAGTTCTTATTTCCAAAAAATCAACGATCTTGACATAATATCATCATTCACATAATATTACAAATAGTTATTACTCACCAAAATTTCTGTCCAACCAATTTCTAATATCTATTCCCAAAAATCTAGGTTCCCATTAACCTTTAACATTAATTTTCTGCTCAAATATCATATTTTTATAGCAGGAAATAAAATAAATAAGCTTCTCAATCCTATTTTTCTTTAATTTCCTAAGTTTTCATCAATAATCTCATTGGTCAATCATTTACCAAAAATCTATTTGATATCCAAAATTCCCGAATTTGGTGTCGATGTGTATAGATTTTTGTTCTCTACATTTCTATGGCCTCCAATTAAACTTTTATTGGGATTATACACCATCAAAAGCTCATCCACATGAAAGTCCTTACAAAAAGGGTCTCCAAAAATTTGGATTTTCCATTTCATCACATCAACATATAAAATTTCCAAATTCAGAATTGAACAACTTTACTTCTGACTGTTACCTCAAACGTCGAGCAGATCGAGTTTTATGCTTGCCCAAAGGATTTTTACCTTCCAAAACCTCTAGATCCTCTCAAAAACTCATAGATCCGTCGAAAACTACAAATGAATAGTCAAAACTTCTAGAATTTAGTCTAGAATCACCAATTCATCGATTTAAAAGGAAGATCTAAACTCAATTCGCTCCGGATCATTCGGTACATCAAAACCCCCAAATCGCCAATCAGTTTTGCAATTTTGATGTTATTACCTTATGAGAATTGATTTGAACGAGTTTAAGGCTTCAGAATCTTACCTTAGTTGCTTAAGATTGCTCTAAATCTAGTCTGGATCATTTTGACTATCTCCGGGCAAAACTCGGATCTTCAGTTACCAAAATCGGATGCTCTGATCTACGATTTTTCTTTCTATTTTTTGTTCTCTGTTCTGCGATTAAAAATGGGATGAATAGTAATCAGATGAACAGTAACTGCATATGAACAGTACCCATGGTTACTATTCATAGAGTAAATTTTTGCCCAATTTCCCCTTTTTTCGAAAATCAATTCAAAAAGGCCCCATAAATATCTGTTTTGTTTTCCAATTTTTTCTCCACTTGAACCATCGTAATTTATTTTATTTCCTTTATAAATATTGTAATAAACATTTAAATCTTGTTTTCGAACATTTTTATATATATTTGATATTTTTAAAAATTCATCTATTTCCTTTTTATTTACACAAACAATATTATTATTATTTTTTAATACTATTTTAATTAATTAATTTATATGCGCATCGTATATTTTTAATACATGTATATAATCATACATTTGTATACACATAATTCGTATAAATACATGTATTTACACACATTTATTTTTATTTAACTTAATTTACGTGTCAAAATAAAATATGGAGTGTTACAAAAACCTTGCAAAGAAAACCCAATGGGACAAAACCTTAGCTAAGGAAGAAAAAGTACAGTGCACTAATCAATAACTCATATTTATTCTCCCCTTATTGATGATATCATTTAAAATCTCGAAGACGACGCATCTCAGTGTTATGAACAAACTTTTCAAATAATATAGTATGTGAAACCTTTGTAAACATATCTGTCAAATTATCACTTGAACAAATTTCTTAAACTTCAATCTCACCATTCATTTGAAAATCATGTGTGAAGAAAAACTTTTGTCGGGACCCCTTCCCTGAGCTAAGGGCGGCCCGACTGCACAGCGGCCTGACGAACCCTCTCACCAAGACGAGTTTGCCCAACTGCTATTAAGCCCTTTTTGCAAATCTCAGGCGATGGGACAATATCTATATAATTGGAACCATTAAAAGCCAAAGTAAGCAACAATTCAAAACGGAAGCATTTCATTAACATTAATTTGTCCAAAATACATACTTAACCATTTAGATTAGTACAACAATGACCAACCTCAAATGAAAAGGAGAAGACCAAAAAGAAACTGAGACAGGAATCGTCAAGGAATCAGGCAATCACTTTCCCTTGTTCGCCATCGAAGAACCTGAAATGGTAATAGAGTAGTGAGCCTAAAATCCACGTGGCTCAGTGAGTAGAAATATCAACATGTCAACCATAACCAATATTCTAAAATAGTGCATGTATGCATGAGCAATAAAATGATGTGACATTCGAAAGAATGACATAATATAAAAACAATTATAAATAGTGCAACGGTTTCAAAACCATCTTAAAATCATGCCAGTCAAAACATATCTAGGATAGGTTAGCTCAACAAAACCCAACCTATAATCATCGCTCGAGCGGATCGTAGGTCAGGCGTATTGGTCACTTGAGCGGGTCGTAAGTTAGGCGTACCCCTCGAGTACCCTATCCCCGCGCTCGGTCCTCAAGTGTCATCACTCGAGCGGGTCGGAAGCTAGGCGTGTTAGTTACACGCCCTAACCCCGCGCTCGGACCTCAAGTCTCATCTCATCATATACCTGATCCCGCGCTCGGACCTCGAGCCTATGGTCTCATTACCCGTGTACATCTACATATCTTAAAATCAACCAGATGTATCTAAGTCCCGTGAAACCATTCAAACCATGTCATTTCATACAAGTTTTATGCAAGGAATAAAAGTCATAGAAACACCTGAATCAAACTACTCACCTCGGGTCCTGTGCACCGATGTCCTGTCGACAACCGGTCCAGCCCCGCTATACCCTCTCGAAATTGCATCAATCAAAACTTAATCTCAGTTCTATCTGTGCAGTGGCCCCATATCTAATATCACTGTCCCTACTCAGTTTCGATCGACTTGAGCCGTTTCGGTCAATCGGTCAAACTTAGTCAACCCTGGTCAATGCAATCATCCTAGTCATCTTAGGTCAATTTGTGCCCAAATTGGGTCAATACAAGCCATTCGGGTCAAGATTGGGTCAAAGAGGGCCAAAATTGGTCCAAAATCACAAATCTCAACACTTAGTCAAATTTGAGTCCTTTGCTCTCTTACACAGCAAATTTGCCAATTTTTTTGCAGGCAATCCGTATGTCGGATTTGCACCAAATTTTCTAGATCTATTCTAGACCCCTTAAACCTTCCATAGAATTTTAAATCAGCATTTTAGGACTTCATTTGATAGTAATTTTAGCTAAGATTCCAGGGACTATGTGTTCTCGGGTTCTGTATGACAGACAGTGACCTTCTACCTAATTTGACCCACTTATCCATTTCAGGTTGCTCTAAAATTTGGTAAGAATAAACTAGACATACTTAGAAATTACGCCACCAAATTTCAGCTTAATCCACAAAGGTTTGGCTATCTAATTTAATCTCAGAAATTTTAGTTGAATCATAAGGACTTCTGGGTGCACACACCCTGACAGTAAATGTTCCTAATTTCCTGTGATCAATCCAACCGTTGGATTTGTATAAAAATTTTCAGATTTTATCTAATCTGTCTGAACTTTCACTGAAATTTTATTTCGTGATTTTTGAATACCATTTATTAGGGTTTCTAGGTGTAATAACAGGGATTATAAGAATCCCGTATACCCTATGACAGGTAGTAACTTAGTGGATTAATTGGCCTACTTCCCTAATTCAGAATGACCTGAAATTTGGTATACATATTATAGAAAAATCCAGGGACCTCTATACCGAATTTCAGCATAGATTTCCAAGTTTTGGTTAGTTAACTAATCTGATAATTATCTGTTCCTGAAACTGGTTTTCAGATTCCCAAGTTTTTCTTAAGTTGTTTCAAGTGCCAAATCTCTCTTCTCTACAGCATTGATCCAAGGGTCTACCTTACTAATTTTGAAAGGTTTTAGGTCCCTAAACATTTTTCTATTAAATATCATCTAAAACAGCAAGCAAGTATAGCCTTAATCACCCTCAATTTCAAGTCCCACCATAGCAAGCCTAAGGGGTTTCCTTCAGAAAATTTTCCAAGTCCTAGAATCCCTAACTAACAAGGCACTTTTGCAAGTGTATAACATCTAAAATACAGAGGCTTAGGGTTAGCTCTTAATACCTCTCTGTAGCCTCAACTATGAGGTTTAAAAAGCCTCTAGTTTCAACCCAAACAAATGTTTACAAGTCCTCCCAACACAGCCTCAATCTGGTCTTGCTGCTTGGTTTCTGCACAAACTGTCAAAATAGTTAGCTAGATAGTCAGTTTCATGGCCTTATAAAATAGGGTGGGAGTTTCATTCTTTGATTTCCACCACTTGTACATGGAAGTACTCAAGATAAAGAAGAAAAAGAGGGATTTTACCTCCCAAACGGACTTGAAATGGTCCAGGAACCAGAGCTCCAAAGATGGCTTCAAGACAACTTTTCTGGTTTTTCTAGGTTGAATTCTATGGACAGCACCTCTTCTCTGCGATTTTCGTCTCAGATGGCTTCAAGATTGGGCAACCCACTTGTGGGACTTCGTAGTGGGTGGTATCAGCTTCAAAACAAGCTATAGATCACTGGATTTGGATGAGAAACGAAGGAGATTCAAGGTCTGGAAGATGGGAGCAAGAGTTGGAAGTTGGGACTTAGCCAAAATTCTGAGTTTTGTTGCACGGAGAGCTTCTTGCATGGCATGAGAACAGGGCACGCGGCCACCCACGTGGCCTCCAAACCTTCATGTTGAATGTCCAGTTGACACTTGTTATTGGTTGCTCAAAACCATGAGTCATCAAACCATGGATTCCCATAGTTTTTGGCTGGAAAATACATCAAAAATATCAGAAAATTCGCCCAAAAACCATTAAAATCGTGGGAAGAAGGAAGGAGTGGGGCACCTGGTCCGCCAGCATCCTGAGCCGGCCTAGGCGCTAAACGTGCCTCTGGCGATACCAGATCGGGCCGCAGGGCCGACGCGAAATCGGCTGCACGGGGGAAATTCGGCCCATGCGCCGATTTTCCCCTTTTTTTGTTTTTCTTTTTAATTCTTTTCCCACACCTATATATATACCAATATACATCCGAAAATTCCTATTTTATTATTTTATTAATTTCTAAAATCATTAAAATTTGTTATTTCACCGTTTTTTCATCAAAACTCCCAATTATACATCAATTTCTCATTTATTCCATTATTTTCTCCTCAAATTGAATAATTCACTAAAAATTATATTTTCTTTCCAAAAATTCTATTAATTGCTCAAAAAATTTAATAATTATTTCAAAAATTCCATAATTAATCCCAAGAATTATTTTCCTCAAGAAATTGCATTTTTCTTCTAATTTCACATATTTTTCCATTTTTCTCATTTCTCCAATAAATAATATAAATTTGAGAAAAATTGATGTAAATCATTGTATTTCCATTAAAAATTCCAGAAAATGCATATATCGTACTCGAAAATTTTGCACACCAAAACATGGGTCGTCACAACTTTGGCGAAATATGTTTTATTCTATCTCCTTTTATGTATCCTCCTTTTAGTTGCGCGATGCAAGCAGCATTATCTTCAAATAATATTGTTGTAGCATCATTCTTCAAAGATAAACCACAAGTCCCTTTAATATGTTGAGTCATTGATCTTAACCAAACACATTCTCAAATTGCCTCATGAATTGCTAATATTTCACCATGATTTGATGATGTAGCAACTAATGTTTGTTTGGTAAACCTCCAAGATATAGCAATACCGTCATATGTGAATACATAACCTATCTGATATCTTGCTTTATGTGGATTTGATAAATATCCTGCATCTGCATAACTAACTAATTGCTCTCTAGATTCATTTGAATAAAATAAACCCAAATCAATTAAGCCTTAGAGATATCTAAATACATGTTTAACTCCATTCCAATGTATTCTTATAGGTGAAGAACTATATCTTGCTAATAAATTTACAACAAATGCTATATCAGGTCTTGTATTGTTAGCAAGATACATTAAAGCACTAATGGCACTGAGATATGGTACTTCAGGACCAAGTAGTTCTTCATCATCTTCTCGAGGCTAAAAATGATCTTTATTCACATCAAGTGGACGAACAACCATTGAAGTACTCAATGGATGATCTTTATCCATATAGAATCGTTTCAAGATCTTTTCTATATGAGTTGATTGATGAATATGAATTCCACTTGATAAATATTCGATTTGCAAGCCGAGACAAAACTTAGTTTTACCAAGATCTTTCATTTCAAATTCTTTCTTTAGATAATCTGCTACTTTTGGAAGTTCTTCAGGACTTCCAATAATGTTCAAATCATCAACATATACAACAATTATAACAAATGTGGATCCAATTTTCTTGATGAAAACACATAGACAAATTAGATCATTCTTATAACCTTCTTTAGACAAATACTCACTAAGACAGTTATACCACATTCGTCCAAATTACTTTAGTCCATACAAAGATCTTTGTAGCTTTATTGAATAAATTCTTCGAGAATTTGAGTTAGATGCTGCAAGCATCTGAAATCTTTCTAGGATTTTCATATAAATATCACTATCAAGATATCCATATAAGTAGGCTATTACTATATCCATTAGACGCATTTCAATTTTTCTTTGACTGCCAGACTCATAAGATATCTAAATGTAATTGCATCGATGACAGGAAAATATGTCTCATCATAATCAATGCCTGGTCTTTGGTAAAACCTTGTGCAACAAATCACGTTTTATATCTTACGACTTCATTATTTTCATTTCTTTTTCGCACAAAAACCCATTTATACCCTACAGGGGTCACACCTTCAGGTGTTTGGACTACAGGTCCAAAAACATTTCTTTTTGCAAGTAAGTCTAACTCTGCCTGGATATCATCAACAACCGTTTCTTTTCGGTTCCATCTCATCCCCGTTGTGACATAATTAATTAAGATTTCTTCATTATTTTCAGGTATATGTACCTCTTCTGGGGTTTCATTGTTAGTTATGTCATCGATCTCTTCATAAGTATCTACCTTCTCCATTTGGACATCCTTATCAGTTGCTCCTTTTCTTTTTCGAGGATTTTTATCTTTGGAGCCAATTGGTCTACCATGCTTCAGGCACGTCTTTGATTCATTTATAGCAAGTTGTCTTTCAGGGACTTCAATATGAGCTGGAGCATTGACAACTAGAATATGAGATTTAGTCACTCTTTTAAGGTTAGTGAATGCATTTGGCAATCTGTTTGCAATATTTTGCAAATGAATTATCCTTTGAACTTCATGTTCACGTTGCTTTATTCAAGGATCAAATTGGGATAATGATGAAGCATTCCAATCTACTTCTTTTTCCAACTATTTATTCTCTTCTCCTAATGTTGGAAAAACGGTCTCGTCAAAATGACAGTTAGCAAACCATGTTGTAAAAATATCTCCAGTCACTGGTTCAAGATACTTAATTATCGATGAAAATCATATCCAACATATATATTCAATCTTCTTTGAGGACCCATCTTAGTGCATTGTGGTAGAGCAATCAAAACATATACCGCACATCCAAAAATTCTTAGGTGGGAAATATTTGGCTCCTGACCATAAGCCAATTGCAAAGGGGAGAATTTATGATAATTTGTTGGCTTTATGCATATAAGAGCTGCTACATGTAAAATAACATGTCCCCATACAGAAATAAGGAGTTTTACTCTCATAATCAATGGACTAGCTATCAATTGGAAGCGTTTAATAAATGATTATGCTAAACCATTTTGTGTATGAACATAAGCAATAGGATGTTCAACAATAATCCCAATTGACATGCAATAATCATTGAAAGCTTGAGATGTAAACTAATTAGCATTATCAAGATGTATTTTCTTGATCAGATAGTCTAAAAATTGAGTTCTTAATCGTATTATTTGAACAAGCAATCTTGTAATCGCTAGGTTACGAGTTGATAATAAAGACACTACGACCATCTTGTAGATGCATCAATGGGTGAATGGGCCCACATATGTCACCTTGTATACAAAAATGCAGGAGACTCAATTCTAACCTTAGTTGGTGATGGTCTAATAATAAGCTTTCTTTAAGAGTATGCAACGCATAAGAATTCATTAGAGTTAAAAATCTTCTAGTTCTTAAGTAAATGTCCATGTAAATTCTCAATGATTTTTCGCATCATTATAGAACCGGGATGTCCTAGCCGGTCATGCCACATATAAAAAACATGGACATCAGTAAACTTCTAGTTTACTATAACATTTATCTCAATTGTTGTAATATTCGTGTAATATAAATCAGAAGAAAAAGCGGGTAATTTTTCTAATACATATTTCTTACCGGATACCATACTTGTAATACGAAGGTATTCAATGTTTCCTTCGTTAATTGTCTCGATATGATATCCATTTTTTTAATATCTTTGAAACTTAACAAGTTTCTTCGAGACTTAGTAGAGAGTAGTGCATCGTTTATAATAATCTTTGTTCTTTTAGGTAACAATAAATTAGTTATTTCAGAGCCTTCAATAAGTTTCGCACTACCAGATATTGTGCTAACATTAGCTTCTTGCATAAGCAAATGAGAAAAATATTTTTTATTTGTAAGTATGGTATGTGTTATAGCACTGTCTACAAGACAAATATCTTCATCTTTGATCTTGATTCCAGCTAAATTTTGATCATGAACATCCATATTTTCTTCATTAAAATAAAATAAATATTCGTAAGAAATACTTTATTTTATATATAAATGCAAAAAAAATACATCAAAATAAACATACAAAAGCAACACACATTAAAAACAAACATACAAAAGTGATACACATAATCAAAAGTAATAATAATAAAAATAAAAAATTCATCTTCATTCAGTCACATCTTCCTTTCGAATTTTCAAAAAAATCTGCTACGTCCAATTGTGTCATGTTAAGAGGACTTTGGTCAATGTCATCATTTTGAAAAATAAAATTTGTCTCCACATTTTTTCCCTTTTCTTTCAATGATGCTTGATAAAGATCAACAAGATGTTTTGACGTACGACAAGTACGTGGCCAATGTCCTTTCGTACCACATCTGTAGCATATATTTTCAGAATTCTTTAAAACTATTTTTTCTTTTTCTTCTTTCTTCTCATTATTTTCCCACTTCTGGTGGTTGATATTATGTTTATGATGAGAAGAGTTTCCATAACCACCACGATATGTACGTCGACCTCTACCACATCTACGACCACGACCACGACTATAACTTCTTCCATGTCCAGTACTATTTGATACTACTACATTCGTTTCACAGAATGGAGTAGAACCAGTTGGATGAGCTTCATGATTTTTCATTAATGGCTCGTTATTTTGTTCAGGCACAAGAAGATAGGAAATTAGCTTTGAATATTTTTTAAATTTTTTCTCTCGATACTGCTGCTGCAGGAGCATATTCGAGGCATGAAAAGTGGAGAATGTTTTGTCTAACATATCATCATCAGTAATCTTTTCTCCACATAATAATAATTGAGAGCTAATTCTAAATATCGCAGAGTTATACTCACTCACACTTTTAAAGTCCTGTAACCGAAGATGCATCTAGTCATAACGAGCCTTTGGAAGAATTATTGTCTTTTAGTGGTTATATCTTTCTTTTTAACATGTCCACAATTCAAATTGATTTTTAATGGTAAGGTACTCAATTTTCAATCCCTCTTGGAGATGGTGACGAAGAAAAATCATTGTCTTGGCATAATTTTGTAGGGACTCATTGTTTTCCTCTTTGATGGTATCTCCAAGACCCATCGCATCAAGATGAATTTCAGCATCTAAAATCCATGATAAATAATTTTTGCCCGAAATATCAAGTGCCACAAATTCTAACTTCGTGATGTTTGACATATTGTTTCACAAGATATATAAAATATATTAGAATGTGACTATTTAAACAATTATTATTTTTTAATCTATTTTAATGGAATAGATAAGTTATATATATATATTAGTTAATTAATAAATAATACCAATTACATATATGTTTACATCTTGATATTTAATCAAAATGTACTATTTGTATGAATTGGTAGGACAACCTCCAGGAAAGGGCGTTGAGACAGAGTCTACTTGGAGTAATCGGCTTCCTAGGACAAGATAACTCATCTCCCTTTCAATGTTTAACTTTACTCAGGACAAGGCTTACCTACTATCAACCCAAACTTATAGTACTATTTATAAAAATCAAGAATAGAACATAATCAATCAATAAAATATTAAATAAATTTATTTATTTGACTTTTGAATTCTGATGTAGAAGATCGTACTAGACGCAACTATAGAGCATACTTTCTTAGTCAATATAATTATATATAATTAATAGTAAATAATATTATATATAATAATCATACATGTGCAAACAAAATGTATTACTCAAATTTTTAATCACATAAATGTATTACTCAAATCTTTCCAAACTCTTGTGCCTTCGAAGTTGATCTTGAAGAGCTAGCTCGTGTTGATAATGTGTTATGAATCAAACTAGAACAAATTAAAAAAAAGCAAGATTTTCTTCAAGAAAATGGGAAGAAAACTCAAGAACACTAGAGAGAAGAAAGTTTTCAAAAGAGAATTGTTCTCTTTGTTGATGATTTCTATGAGGTACAAGACCTCTTTATATAGTTTTTTAGAATGGGGGAGGGGGGGTTACATCAATCATAATGATGACATTTAAATAATCTCATTAATTTGGACATTATGAAATTTAGAGGTTATATAATAGTAAATATCAAAGGGGTTACAAAGGCATCCAATATTTTATTATTATTATTTATAATAGCTTGCTATTTCTCTTGGCAACTATTTCATAACCATGTCACACAGTCAATCCAGAACGATCTTGCTCCAAAGAAAAGTTTATGTTCAATTGCTTATGAATATAGCGGAGCTCTAATATTTTAGCCATCACTCTTAGGGACGAAAACTTACCGCATATTGTCTAGTGTCCCATGTAATCTATGTTTAAGGTTTCATTGTAATACAAGTGTTTTTCTTATAGTGTAAAAGTGCGGTTAAAGAGGGTAGACTTGAGAGTGTCCATCCAGTTTTAGTGCGACATGTTCGAATGATCATTGGGGTTTATTAGGATTATGAAAGTGTGTTGTTAATCTCAAAGACAAAGGTAATTGTCTTAGTTTCACATGTTGTATGGTATTTGTCTTATTTCTATAAAAAAAAAGACTTGGTTGTAAAGTGTGACACGATCACTGTGTTAATTCAGTTACAATAGTTTTCTAAAGAACTTGGTTGTAAGATGTGACATCAGTGTTTCAGTCACCATGTTACTACAATTACAATAATTGTATGATTTATTCATAGTGAAATTCTTTATTTGGGCGAGCCACCACAAACGTAAGCATTAGTTGAATTGCGTAAACAATTTAGTGTCTCATGCTATTTAACTTACTCTAATTTATTTTGTCTCACTTAATTTTGATTATTCATCACTATCCAATGTTTACTAACGTGACTCTATAACTAATAAAAACACTATTCGTTTACTACTAGTATACATTAATTTTGGTTATCTCCTCTTTGTTTTAATAAGATAGTTTATCATACATCTTAATTGCATAGTACGCATTCATAATTTCAATAACCCAACAATTTGTGTGTAACACTACACATTTTAATTAGACATATAAATTAGTTTAAATAAAAATAAATGGGTATAAAGACATGTAATTATGCAAACTATACAAGGATATACGTGTAATTATACACATATATTAAAAATATATGCTACATATATGAAATAATTTAAATTAAATTAGTTATTGGAAAAAGTAATTATTGCATAAAAAATGGGTTGAAAAAGGAAAATAATAATAAAATAAGGAAAAAAACATTGAAATACATTACATGCGTTATATAAACACGAGGACGGATGATATGTATATACAAATAATACATATGGGGTGTATTATGTTGGGTTCCAAGTGAGTGGGTTGGTGGATTATTCATGCAAGCGGGTTAGTTTTGTTCCATTGAGGAATTGAATGAAGTCGTGATTTAAATTGGTGTAGGACAGTTGGTGTAAAAAAACAAAAAAAAAAAATAGTATGCATGGTGATTATGAGGTGTTGTATATTTAATGTAAGTGGGGTATCATGATGGCCAAAATTAAGAGTAAATGGTAATAGATATTTATGCATGGGATTAGGGGCAATTGGGTAACTTCATTTGACAATTATTCAAGTGAGCATGTGGGACAGTTTGTAATTGCTAATGTTAATTGTGGGCGGTGGAATTCTTTTTTTCACTTGTCACTTACGAAAGAAGCTAAGAAAAAGGAAACAGAACGCCCAATGAACAAAAAGAAGGGGGAATGTGATGTTCTCACCAAATTCGTTACATAGGTAAGTTATTTTTCTAAATTCTTGTTACAGAAATGCTATATAAGTCGAGCACTATGAACCTAGGGATATAATTTATATTATATAGGATATTTTATAATAGTACCTAAAAATGAGATATTTTTCAATAGTGAATAAAACTCAATAAAATGATACCAAAACACTCTTGATAATAAGTAGATCCTAGATATGTGGTTAGTTTTTGTCTGTTTATCCTGTAAATCTTAAAATAAATGTCTAAATTTTTATAACCTTTGGATAGACTTTTGAGTATGTTGAACCCAAATAAAACTTTGATTGAAACTCATAAGAATATAGATAATGAAAATACGTACCCATCAACACCAAATTTATGAATTTTGGATATCAAATGGATTTTTGGTGAACGATTGACCATTTGGGTTATTTACAAAAATTAAAAAAAATTAGTAAAAATCTATTTGGATAGCATATTTAATTTATTTGATGCTATAAAAATATGGTATTTGGGTAAGAAATTAATTTTAAAAGTTATTGAGAATATTCGAGCTCATGCGTAGCCATACGTGAGGTCTAATGCACGTATGTAATTAAATATAAAAAATAAATATGTTAAAAATTCTTTATAAAAATAAATTAAATGTGATTTGTTGATATAAATTATTTTTGTGATAGGTTAATTACGGTAAATTGGAACCTAGATTTTGGGAGTGGATATTGAAAATTGGTGTGACAATAATTTTGGTGAGTATTTCTTTATCTTTGGTTATTTATATGGCATGGTAGATATGAAAATGATTTGAATGTAAGCATGTTACTTGTATTGACATTTGTTGCAATTGATTTAAAATTCATAAATTGTATTTACATGGCAGTGTGTTTTAGATTTGCAAGAACAAATATAAAATATGGTATCATTTCGATGGATTGATACATGAAGAATAATACTTCTTATGTGATAACCCATGTAGAACTGAGTGTAACACCCCGACTCTCAATCGGACCTCTCGACAAGTGTTATGGGTCATCGCCCGTTGAGAATCGAAATGCTATTTAGAATTTTTCAGTCAAAATCTTTTTCTTCAAATTCAAGTTATAGATAAACAGTTTTTCAAAGAAATATATGAAAGCATAATTCACATAGAATAAAATATTAAGATAACTTCTCACTATGTTAACCGAATTTCTACAATTATATAAAACAAACTAAGAATCGACAAACATGAATTACAATTTACGTAGCAGAATTTCTTCAAAGATAAACTTTTATTTGATATAGTAAATATTAAAAATATAATATTGTTTAATAATAAGGTCGACGAAAATCCAAGCCAGTTGAATAGTACAAAATCAAAACAGTACATGTAAAACAGTAAAATTAAACTCAAGAAAAGCATATATTCAGTTATAAAATTAAATAACCAAATATAAAACAATGTTATTAAGCTCAAATGAAAAATATACATCTAGTTCTATTACAATTAAAATAAATAAGTTAGAACATCTAATCCTCCTATCTCAGACGACCTCTCTCATGAGGTGTCCAATCAAAAGTGCGAGTCTTATGACGTAGACTGCTATGCACTACGTCCAAGTATCCCTAAAAAATAAAATGGGAGTGAGCTCGAAAGCCCAGTAGATCATTCCTGCACATCACATACATTATACAGACCAAAATCCAAAAAATTACAAACACTTCCAAACATTAGGCGTTTCAAATATTCATTTAGTTTTGGTCGAAATCTGAGACCGGAAGAAGGTTGAGATGCCTCTCAATATTCTTTGTGATCTCGTCTAATCATAGAAAGTCTCGAGTATCATCTAATGTTCCAAATCATGATATCAAAGTCTAAGAGAGTGTACTTACTGTAGTCGTACCATCTCCCAAAGACTTTGAGTTGTCGTAGGCAGCTCAAGGTTAGAAATATATATGATATGCCTTATAGCTAGTCAATCTCAAGTGATGGCGTATAAGAGATATCACCTCTATCCGCTTTAGGCTCGTCGATCGCATCGGTACGTGGATTCCTAATAATCCTTCATATTATTTTAGTTTTACAATCAAATTTAATCACACCAAGCATCACACAATACAATAAAAAATTAAACAAATAATGCATGCTATTAAAAATGACAGTTTACATGAATAAATGATAAAATCTAAGTGCATGTGTTTCCTATTTATGCATACAATAATTAATTAATCATTCATCACACCTCATTCAAACATACCAAACGATTTCAATCAATTTTCTAATAAAATTCTAATAACCTAAGAGCTATTTCAAACAAATACTTTGAATTTTAAATCTATAAGGAAATCACGTCCACCTAATTCTACATATCTTCAGGGCCACCTTGCTTTCCTTCGAGCTATTCTGTACTCTAAGATTGTAAAATCTGAATTTCAACAATTAATAAAATTCTTTAAGTTCCTAACTCACATTTAATCTTATTCAAAATATTTTTAATCTTAAATAATTTCTAAAATAATTATGAAGTCTAAATATTTATTTCAACTAACTCAGGGTTATTTCAAAATTCTAGAATTTTTATATAATTAAAATAAAATCATTTCTAAGTTCTTCGAATTTCTTAATTTGTTATTAAAAA
The DNA here is from genome assembly GCA_030144865.1 of Tinospora cordifolia. Taxonomy (NCBI): domain Eukaryota; kingdom Viridiplantae; phylum Streptophyta; class Magnoliopsida; order Ranunculales; family Menispermaceae; genus Tinospora; species Tinospora cordifolia. The sequence goes on along the minus strand of JAJIYU010000147.1, from coordinate 49,175 downwards.
CTTTAATAATTGATTTTTAAGCTTCTACGATATATTCATTTCTAAATAAATAATTTATGTTCAACAAATCTTATTTCACTTAGAATAAGATTTTTATATCTAATATTTAAACTAAGTCCCGAATTTCTATGTTATATAACTACTCTTTTAAAATAAATTATTTATCTTCAAGAATTAAATCTAAATTATAAATTTCTTAAATTATATATTTCAAAATAAAGTTATTTCATCTTAAGACTTTTTCTTAAATGATTTTATAAATTTTTATTTGAATAAAAAATTCTAATATTTATTAATTACATCTAGTTCTAAATAAAATTAGATTTCTAATATTCAAAACTCTAAATTTCCTAAATTTTGATATTCTTCGATGTCTTAGTTTCCATAATTTAAATAACTTATTCATGTTTTAAATAAATTAATTATGAACAAAATAAGACTTATAATATCAAACTTTTAGTTTTTCGTATTTAAAATATTATTGTTTTTCTTATACTAGATTTTAAAGTTTTGAAAGGCTTATTTTTTATGTTTAAAACTAACTAAGTAAATAAATTTTAAACTTATAAATTTTTCTTAATGTCCATTTATTATATATAAATTATTCACAATTAATTTGGAATTTTATCAACAAAATTCTTAAATCTAAGTCTTCTACAAATATTAAATCTTCCTTTTAAAATTTCTAAATATTTAAATTTAAGTTAAATTATTTTTATAATTTATTATAAACTAATCTTAGGACATCACCAATGCGCGGTTGGTAGCGCTGAAGTGGCGCTTAATGGAGCGCCACCTCAGCCTTACCAATTGCGTTGGGTGTTGAGCACTCGGTACAGTCTAAGCGCTCAACGTCTATTTTTTTTATTTTTTTATAAAAGTTATCGTAACAGCTGGGTGGCACAACGCTCATCCGCTCGATCTGCACCGAGTGGATGATCGTTGAAGATGCCCTTAATTCAAGGTTACAAAAATTAAACAAGTAAATGAATAACTGAAATTACTGTCACAACTCTCGAATTTGTTTTTCACATTCACGTTCAACAATTCACATTAATCTTCGATTTATTCCTAGCAATCATTAACCAATTTCAGCCTCAACCAATTTTGAACCCAATTTTTTTTTTAATATCATTCCTCTGATTTTTAACAATCAAAACCAGAAAACACCATTGACGATGTTGCTTCCTTCCACCTTCTTCGTCTTCACCAATTCAGAGTATTCAAACATACCACAGGAATTTAATTCACAATTGCAACCAGATTTTAAAACCAGAAATTTATCATCACCTCCTCCGTTTTGATGACTGAAAAACCTAGAAATGAAGTCTTTGAAGCTGTTGCTTCTTCTATGTGTGCTGGACACACAAACTAAACCAAAAATTTCAATTTTCCTCTGTTCTTAGAAACCGGGAATCTAGAAAATATGAACCAAAAAACCATACTTTATATCATTATTTTCCTGTTTTCAATGACCTAAAAAACCCAGAAAATGAAGAATATTTTCAGCCGTCTCCTAATTTCTGTTGAACAACTTCAAGTTTCTTGAATCAAAATTTTAGATTCTGCCGAAAGTCACGAACCAGAAATTTGAACACACGAAAATCAGATTTTTGAATCAAATGAAATTTGATTTGGATGTCCCAAAATCCAAAAATTCAAAGCCCTAAACTCAGAAATTTTGAATCCAAATTTCAGTTTCTAACTTATTTTCTTCAATTTTCAGCTCGTTTCAAACCCAGAAAATTGAATTCCAAGCTTCAAACTTTCTACTCTTCTTCGGTTCTTCATTTCAATGCGACGGCCCTTTTTCCCCAACCAGATTTTTGGATCTTGTTTTCCGATTTTTCTCTTTTCTTCTTCAGTTTCCGTTCTTCTTCTTCAGTTCTCCTCTTATCCAGACCGTTCAACCATTTCGCCACCCAAAATCGAATCTTTCTTTCAACTTCGAGAGTCCTCTTTCTCACCGCCCAACCAGGATTTTCTGGTTTGGTCGCCAAGTTTCCAATTTTTTTTTTCTTTTTTTTTTCCTTTTTTTTTTCCAACCGGTTGTTCAAACAATTCTAAATCTAGATTTTTCTGTTTTTTTTTTTCAACAAACACTAAATTTTTAATCCACCAATATTTAACGTTATTTCTAAACTAATATCAGATTTTTATTTATTTATTTATTTTAAACAAAGTTTCGATCAACCCATATTTCTTTTAATCCTTGATTAACTATTTTTTTTACAATTTTGTCATCATTGTGCATGCAATCATCATATTATTTTATTTGTATTTATTTTATTAGTTTTTCTTAAAACATTATTAATTCTAAGATCTATATTTTTATTTATTTATTTTTATTATTACTATTTTTTTCTTTCAATTATTTATATTTTGCGAAGCTCGTATTATTATATTTTTTCTTAAAACATTATAAGTCTAAAAATCTATTTTATTATTATTATCTTTTTCAAAAAAAAATTTTTTTTTGTAAAACTATTATTTATTTATGTTTTTTTTATCTTCTATTATTTATTTTATTTTTATTTCTTTATTTTTGTTATTTTATTTTAAATTCTCATTTTTCTATGAAATAATATTTTATTTCATGTTTACTCATGACGTGTACGCACTCATAAAATTTTGGGGTGTTACATTGAGCCATGAAAAATATCAGTCTTTTTCTATGTGATTAGCTTTGAAATGGTTGTAGAGTGAGTGATAATTAGAAATACAGTTTACTATTGTCCAGACCAAACAAGAAGTGAGACTAACTCTACTCCTAAAGAATATGGATGTACATGTATTTTATTAAATGATGCATTGAAAATAACATGATCACTATGTTGAATGCATGCATGTATGGCTTAAATGTGCATAATGAATTTAAATATTTTATCTAATTTAATTTTCTGCATAATTATTTAAATGTATCTAAATGTCATAGAGAAAGATTATTCACTGGGCATGTTGTCACACACTTATTATCTTTAACATTGCAAAAACAAATAGTAGTTGACTCTTCAGTTATTGTTACATGCATAGGTTTAATACTAATATATATATATGCGTGTGTGTGTGTGTAAAATATGTTTGTTTGACTTTGAAAATACAATCAAATTTTTAGTTGTTTTGAGAATTCAAGGTTTTATTTTAGGTTCTCAATTTAAATATTATTTAGAGCATTTATTTACAAATCTTGTTGAATTAGTCTTGTTGATACTTGATTATAAACTAGAGTGTTTAGTATGTTATAATATATATTTTTTTGGAACATAATTTAGGTAGAGGAGTTCGTATCTTTTGCAAGTGATGTAAACCCTAAATCCACTTAAACGAATTTGATAACCTATTATATAACTCAAACACAACACTATCAAAAAAATTATGATCGATTGAATTGCCAAACCTTATACTAATGAATTTATGAAGGTGATGCATAATAAACTTAGAAATGTAGAGAATGAAAGACGCATGTAGTATTACACAACTAAAGAATAAAATGAGAAACCTAGAAAATAAAGGAGACACAGAGATTTAACGTGGCAAAACCCTTTATGTAAGGGAAACATCCACAAGCAAGATGCAAAGGAATCACCAAGAAAAACAAATTACAACAATCTTTCTACACTCAAGGAGAAAACAATGAGTCTCTCTCTCTCTTGAACTAGAAGAGAACGAAAAAGAAGATAAATAAGAGAAAAATGAGATGGGATGGTTTGAACGAAAGAGAAGGTGGTATTTATAGGCACAATTAGCCAAGTTGCGCACCACTTTATGTCTTGTCACACCACTTCATACCTTGTCAATCACTTTTCAACTAACCATAGGTTGTCACTATTCTCTACAACCATTCTTACAAGCAACTATCAAATCACTATTTGTTCATCATCACAATGTTTTACCAATTTTTCCTTCCCTTTTTTTTCATTCTCCCACTTAAAACATTATGACAATATTTAGATTCTTTTTGCTCTTGCCAATTCTTATTGTTTATTTATTAGCCAGGCTACATGAAGATCTACACCATTCGAACATGTCAATATTGGTCGGTTTGGTTAAGACATCAACTAAGTTCTCCCTCTTGTGTATTTTCTACATATCCATACTTCCATCTTCTACTGCAGGCACTCTAACTGCCACAATATAAGATAATCCTTTCTTATTTGTGTCCAAGCTCCTCCAAAAGCCTTTTAATGTAGATTTCCTCATATTTTTTAGTAGCTGCCATATATTCTACTTCAATTGTAGACAAAGCCATAATTGTTTGTAGTTTTGAAACTCAACTTACTGCTCCTTCTACAAGTGTGAACACGTAGCCTATATTAGATTTTCCTTTATTAGGATCACTTGCAAAATCAGAATCAACATATCTCCTAACAAAAAGTTTTGATCCTTCATAACATAATACAACATCCAAGGTCCCCTTGATGTATCTTAAGACTCTTTTAACTATGTTCCAATGCTCTCTCCCAAGATCTGCCATGAATCAACTAACACTCCCACTACTTGCGCAATGTCCGATCTTGTGCATATCATTACGACCATTAGGCGTCCCACTACTAATGCATATAGTACTCGAGACATTTCCATTATCTCTGCTTTATTGTTAGGATACGTACTAGAGGATAATTTTAAAATTAATAGGTAGTGGGGTTGAGATTGACTTACAATCTTGCATATTGAAGTATCGCAAGATCTTTCTAAGATAATTCTTTTGAAAAAACCAAATCTTCTTGGCCTTTTCTGTCTTAGTGAATTTGCACCCTTAAAATTTGCTTGTTGGTCCTAAATCCTTCATATCAAACTCCCTAGCCATTTGTAGCCTCAAATTTGTGACTTGATCTTTTTTGGGACTTGCTACTAACATGTCGTCAACATACAATCGTAAGATTATGAAATCATTACCTTCAAACGTCATGTAATATGTGCAATGGTCTGAATTTGAGTCTATTGTATCCAGGCTTATCATAAAGGAATCAAATCTCTTGTACCAACACTTTGGCACCTACTTTAGATCGTACAAAGATTTGGTCAACTTGTAAACCAAGTCGTCTTTTCTCTTTTTTGCAAAACCTTTTGGTTGGAGCATAGATATTTCTTCTTCTAATTCTCCTTGTAGAAATGCAATCTTATAAATCAAGTGTACTACACATAGCTAGAACTGTTCTAATTGTAGTTATTCAAGCAACTGGAGAAAATATTTCAGTGAAGTCGAAACCTTCTTTCTGAGCACATCCTTTGACCACCAATCTTGCACGAAAATGCTCCACTTGGTCATTACCATCACACTTAATCTTGTAAACCCAATTGTTCTCGATAAATTTTCTTCCATGTGGTAATGGAACAAGATCCCATGTTTTATTTTTTTGTAGAGCGGCAATCTCATCTTGCATTGATGTCATCCACATAACTGCATCTTGACTACTTGTAGCTTCATGGAAAGTTGATGGCTCTCCATCTTTTGTTAGAAGATTAGTATGCAATATTGCTCAATGTATCATACTTTGAGTGCCATGAAGGTGCTTCTCATACTCATGTTGAGCGACAAACAATCGGTGCCTCAAATTTCTTGGGTACTTGTTCCTTATGCTCTAGTACTGCTTCAGAAGAATCTCTTCGTTCATATCTTGTTTCTATTTGAACTATACTACTCCCTGCATCCTCTTTTGAAGTGCTACCATTTTCTTTTTGCACCTTTTCCTCTAGAAAGATTATGTCCTTGCTAACAATAACCGAATGTACAGTAGAGTCCCACAGGGGATAGTTCTTGATTCCATCGGCATACCCCAAGAATATACATTTTTTGGATTTATGATCCAACTTTGTCGTTTCTTGGGAATTAAACATGACATATGCAAGACATCCAAAGATGTACAAGTTAGAATAATCAACCGATTTACTAGTCCAAATAGAAGATGGGATAGAAAAAGTAATTAAAGGTACACTCTTAGTAACAAAAGTTGTACAAGCTCTTTGGGAAACACCTTTGCAAGAAGGAGATGCACCTGTGGCAACAACACGTCGATAAAAAGATTTGGATATGACATCATAAAGTAGGCCACATATCTAAACGAGGGTTGAAGATTCTCTCTGACAAAAAATCACTTCTAGGCTCAACTCAGTAAATCTACCTTTTGTGAGCATTATGTTACCAGCAACAACCAAAACCGCCTATTATGTGTTATAGATAATAAGTTTTTCTTTAAGACTTTAACATATTGTACCCCTTGAATAGTGCGAACTATACCATCATACAGTTTTATCTTCATGGTACCAATGCCAGTAATTTGTAAGGCATAATCATTCCCCATATAAACAGATCATCTTGAGATAAGGTCAAAAGTTAGCACCCAGACATCAGCTAGCTTCATTCTGCTTTTAGACACTGCGGTTGCCTCACTATACAGGATTTTGCCATCATCTAATGTACTTGCTACACATCTTTGAGGATTTGATGATTTAGGAGCTTTTTCCTTATCATCCCCATTCTTCTTGTTTAACCAACACTCCCTTTTGACATGCCCCCTTTTGCCACAATTGCAGTACTTGAAGTTCTTACTTGCTTTTGACTTTGATCTGTTCTGAGTAACTCCCATTGGAAGAACGTTCTGTTGATCTTCCTCTCATCACAGACAAAACCTAGCCATGCTTTGTTGTTCTTAATCTATCTTCCTTGTTCTTGCACCTACTTTCTTCTTCAAAACTGCAACAGGTGCTGAGTGAAAAACTAGAGTAGTAACATTGTTTGTGAGGTTTATAACAAATTGATCATACGAGTCAGACAAACTTTGAAGTAAGGTCTTTGCACATTCAAACTCCTCTATTTCATTAGCCAACATATTGAGTTGAGAAAATAGAGTATTTAGGGTATTGACATGGTCAATAACTAATGTAGATTTTGTCATTCGAAGAGTATATAATCTTCTTTTTAGAAAGATCTTGTTGTGTAATGACTTGGCTTCATATAAATTGATGAGCTTGTCCCAAATTTCTTTGGCTGTCTTTTTCTCTTCTATGTTTGACAAGTGTAAGACCCCAAAGTTAATAAACCATTTACATAATTTTGGAGTTAGTAAATATAAAATAATTTGAATAAATGAATAAAACTTATAAACTCGTAATAATCACATAATACAAGCGTTAATAAACCTAGAATATAAATGTATATATATGTTTGGATAAACATGAAAAATATTGACAAAAATACGAAAATAACACAAACGGCTTTAGTTACCATGGTAATGATTGAGATTACCACAGTAATGCGAGCAAAACCCTAGAAATTCAACATAGACCTGACTATCGCAGTAGTATGTGCTTATATGACTTCCCATCTGCACGTAAAAACCCTAAAATTGTGTTTATTCATATTTGCAGTCGCATATAAACCCTACGAATCCTAACCAACCGCCACTAATTGATTCTTTCTCATCTCATACATACTCCATGCTAAGTTTAGTTCATTCAAATCCTTCCCAACTCTCTTTCAAACAAGGAGTGAAGAAGAGTCGTATATTTGAGAGAAGTTCGATTGCTGCAATTCCATTAACAATTACAGGCAAGGTAAGATGCTAGTTCTGACGTAGAATACATGTTTTCCATTGTTGTTTTGCATTTCCTAGGAGTATAGTTATCTTTTTGATGTAAACAAAACCCTAGAATCACTCTCAACATTCGTGTGAGGCCAAGAATGAGGTAATGAACAAAAACAAGGTATAAAACTCTTCTACCCATTGAAATTCATGTTTTTGGGTCTTAAGCTCAATGTATCAGAATGCCATGCCTGAGGGGAAACGAAGATGCATGAACATAATATAGTTTATGGGAATTACGCGACTACCACGGAAGTGCATTGTTCACATGCCCAAAACACAAACTATTGCGATAGTACGATTAAGTTATCCTGGTTACCATGGTAGCCTATCGCAGTAACACGTCTGAGACCCTATTCGCTTTTCACACATGCATCCTAGCTACCGCGATATTGCTTTTGCATTACCACAGTAATGTGTTGGCTTCTCCTCTTGTCCCTTCACCTATACATTCTAGTTACCTCAGTACCCCTCTCTTCTACATTGATACATAAAAAGAAAAACTCATTGTTGCATATCTGTTGGGATTCTTTTTCATAACACACACTACCATGATTAAGTAATCATTAGATTGTGATATAACAACATTATAATTGTATAAAATACTAAAAATAGCTTTAATCTTGAGAGGTTCGAGATTCAAGGCTATTGAAGCAACAAGAAGAGGGCCCAAAGGAACAAAATAACATGTAAAAGTGATTACCTTGCTTCCTAGTATTATTTGAATTTTTAATGTTGAACATGTGTATGACTACATTGTGTTGAATGCCTACGAGTATGTTAGGGTGCACTTGAATAATGATATGATCTCTCAATTTCATATGTTTTACATGAACATTAAATGACATGATCATTTATCCATGCTTAATGATTGCATGCTCTTATAACATGAGATATGCATGACTGTATTTTAGATATCATGAGATGATTAACATGTCTAATTTACATGTATAAGTGATGTATGTTATATGATGAAATGATATACATAAGCATTGTGATGAAACGAGTGGTTGTATAATTTTGATCACATTAAATCAAGATTTGAAACACATATCATCGCAGCAGTTGTAACACATCTGTCATATATGAAAAGATGCAACATTGAATGTCGGCACACATGTCATCTATCGAGAACTGGGATGTTACTTTTCTCACATTCAATTCTCATTAAATATCTTCTAGACATACCAAATCTCATACAATTAATTCATCAATCCTTGGACATACCAAGAGTAGATCCCATATAATTAAAGCATCCAACTCTTGGACCAACCAAGATTTATTTCATAGAAAACAATCATTTTGATAAATGAGGTAATAATTTTGCATAACCAAACTTAATGAAAATTAGAGTGGAAATCTCAATCATCTATTTGAGACTTGGCTCAAGTGGCCATATTCTAACCCAAAATAAAGGTTCAACAAATAAAATCATCTAATGGGCCATGTGCTCGATTTAATCTCAATACTCAATTAAATATCAAAAAATATCTTGACCGTAAGATCTACAGTCATCTATATCCTCGAATCAACTCTCGTTAGAGGGGCTTCTTTAGTGATCTCCTTAAAAGAAAATGTGGGGTGAGCTCGAAAGCCCAGTAGATCTTACACAGTACATCAATAACATTATTTAAATCAAATACAGAACATGCAAACACTTATCAGACACTAGGTGTTTCAAACATTAAGTTATCAACAATCGTTAATTAGATCGAAGGGTCTAACCCTGGTGTTCTCTCATCATTATCATGTCAGAGAAGACGAGAAAAATACACTATTCCAATGGGACAAGGGCACACCCATCACCCAACCCAGGAATTAGGGTCACACCCATCGCTCCATCACCAAAGAACTAGGGTTACATCCATAGTTTTGTCATAAAAAACTATGAACAATCCCATCATTCGTGTAATACTCTAAAGATTTGTACAAAATTTGATGAATGAAATTAAATAAAATAATTCGATTTTGAGAAATTTATAACATTTTTAGATATAGATTGTGTATATTCTAGAGTATAAAATAAATAAGATTAATTGAGAAATTTTGGTATCCAAAAATTAATAATATAAAGAAATAAATATACACAGGTATGTGTTAAATATACAATGCAAATATTAAATATTAGATGAGTGTAAACATATGTTTAGTATGTGTATTAATATGTAAATATATATAATATTATATGATATATGGTTATAAATATAATATTATATAGTATGCGTGTTAATATAATATTATATAATATATGGTTATAATATATTATGTGAAAAAAAATTATATGAGTATACATACATACATATATATATATATATTGTAATACCTACAATTTTAGTATTGTAATACCCGAAATTTTAGTTTAAAAAAAATTATTAAAAATTATTGTTTACATATACGGTTATTGTTCAAATATACGGTTATTGTTCACAAATACGGTCACTATTTTGTCGGCAGACAAAATAAGGTTCGATGGTTATTGTAGCTACAGTAACAAACTATTTGTAACTATGTGGTTTCGTCTTTTTATGCCAGAAAATTCTATATAAACCCTCCCTCCCCCCCCCCCTCATTCTGAAAATTCATTCTAGCAAGAAAGAAAGAATTTTCTTGCTTATTCTCTTCTCTTCTCTTCTCTTGTTCTTCAGTTGTTTTAGACAACAAATATAGTAGTAGGAAGGGGAAAACCCCAGTTTCTGTATAGCAGTAGTGAAGATCTACTATTGGGTACCTCTTTTGAAGCAATTGAAGGGGTTTTTTTTTTATCAAAGCAGGTATAATCACTCTGCTCTAGTCTCTATTTAAGATTGGAGATGTCGTTGTTCATTTCAGTACGCATACGTAGTCTACTGTTCATATATATGGTACTGTTCATACGGTACTGTTCACTGTTACTATTTATTACTGTTCATATATACGGTATTGTTCATAGGCATTGATTAAATCACATTTTCGAAACGTAGATCCTGAAGACTATTGGTCAAATACTCGAAACAAGTTGAGATAATATTGCAATGATTCAGAGAAATACTACTGAGGAGGAAGTGATTACTCTACTCTCTAGTATTATTCGAAGTTTATGTTTACATTGTTTGAATGCTTAGAAGTATGCAAGAATATTGATTTAATAAATTTTCTTTTTTTATGATGGAGAGAGTATGCTCTGTAGTTGCGTCTTGTACGATCTTCTACATCAGAAATCGACAGTCATTATTTTCATTTATGAAAATATTGATTTACGATGTCATGCTGATGGAATGTTTAATTATTGATGAAATATTTATTTTATTATGCTCTGTTCACAAAAATAAGATTAAATAAAGATTTCAACCACATACCGGCGCAGGGACGAATGTCCTTCGTGTGTGTTCCATGCAGAATTAGAACTGGTTGTCAGGATTGACACCTGAATGAACTGAGTTTCAGAAATGATCCTAGCGAAGGGTTTGAGTTTCAGAATTGATCTCTCTCCCCAAATCTGGAACACAGAGGTTAACCTCTTTCAGTCTAATTGACAACTGTTGATAAATAAATGTTTGAAATGCCTAATGGATGATAAGTGTTTGCATGTTCAATGTTTGGTTTAAATAATGTTATGGATGTACTGTGTATGATCCACTGGGCTCTTAAGCTCACCCAATCATTTTTTTTAGGTAACTATTAAAGACATCGCCCCAGCAGATCAATGTAAATTAATAACAGTGTGCCTCACAGTATGAGGATAGTAGAAAATGAACTGTATTGTAGGGCTTGTGACCTACTATATTTGATCATGTCAGATGTCGATAGTATTTGTATTATGAAAAGATGGCTATGGAGCCCACAAAATTGTTTGTAACTCTGATCATAAATCAATTCAGTTATTTTGAAATACTGAGATTATTGTGTTTCTGTTGTGTTTATACTCTATACCTTTGGATATGATCTGATGAAACTAACAGACGTGATAAATGATGAAAAGAAAAAGTAATATCCCCAGTTCTCAGATAGAAAGTAGGATTGACTGCACTCGGAAGAAATGACGTCTCAAGCTATGAGACAACCACGTTGCCTATGACGTATGTGAGAAAGATCAGGAGCTGGGGTGTTATGTATGTATGTATGTATGTATAGAAAAAAAAAGGCGCATGGGCCCAAGACCCATGTGCCTGTGCAAAAAATTGCGCTAGGCCGCACGCGAAATTGCGCACGGGCCATGTGAGCATAGGTGCACTATTAAAAAAAAATTTAAAAGGAAAATAAAGGAAAAAATCAACCAAAAATCCAAAAAATTACAAAAAAAAAAATCCACCAAAACCCTAAAATACATGGTTATCTTTTGGAGCTACAAAGACCTAATAAAAATAAAAAATTGTCATACAAAGAATGCTCAAAAATTACAAGATCTCCCCCCAAAAGACCCTATATAAACCCCTATCCCCCTTCATTATTTTCATCTCAAAGCAAAAGCTGATAAGATCCCTCTTGCTCACTTCCTGCCTCCTTCTTAACATCTTTGGTCCATTTTCTTTTTAAGTTGTTCTAAATAGCCTGCAAAGTAGTAGCAATGAAGTAGTACACAAATCTTGGCATCAAGGTGAAATGATTTCTACCTTTTAATTTATTATTTTGATTCAAATAATGTCTATTTGTGTAGTTAGCTTAGTTTTCTTTTACATGCGATTTTAATATATGCACTTAAATTGTTATATTGTTCATGACTGAGAGAATATACTCTGTAGTTGCGTCTTGTACGATCTTCTACATCATAAATCAAAAGTCATCCTTCCTGTTTTATTTTAAATGTTGATCTGTGGTGTAATGTTATACCATTTGAATGTTTAAATTATGTTCAAATAGTTATTTGTTATGCTCTTACGATTAATAAAAGATTAAATAGAAATTTTAACCATGTATCGGCATGAGGTCAAATTTGCACCGTAAGCATTCCAAACAGGAGTTGTGAGGTAATAGAGGGTTCAGAAGTGATCTTACCTCAGTCTAATGGGTCTGAGTTCAGTATAATAGCTCTTTCCTTAGGGTTGAAATGCTAGGGGGGGCTATCCTTTCAGTCTTTAATGACAATCCAAAATAATAAATTATTTGAATCATTTAATTCCTTGTAAGTGCTTATTATACATGTTTTATTTTGTCAAAATAATGAATTAAATATTTGAGATGATTCACTGAGCTTTATAGCTCACCCCTTATTTTTAACATTTCACGAATTTAATTATCAAGGCTGCATGAGAGTAATTTAATATGTAGGAATTTTTATTTAAATTCATTGTAGGGCATGTGGGCTCAAATTTATTTATTTATTACATTTTATTGTAACAAAAGTTAGATTATTACTCTTGAGATTTTCTATTAAATAAAAAAAGATTTATTTTATTTCATGGCGTCAATGATTTTTAGAAGTTATTTTTACATAGATTAATATACACAGGATAACTCATGGATAAGATTTAGAAAAGAAAAAAGATAAAGTAACACGGGCATGCCTACTGGGTGGCCCAAAAATATTGAGAAAGAAAAATATACTGTCAGATGACGTAGGCCCAGGCATGGGAGTACAATTCCTTTTCGCGAGAATACTCACGATGATCCCCCACAGATCACTGCAATGTTACGTGTTTCAATTCTCAATTTATCTTTGCTTGTGTATCAACAAACATTTCATGACAAGCATAATTATCATTTCATCATGTATAACACAACATTGTACAGTAACGTAATCATGTTGATCATCTCATAAAAACATAAATAAAGCAAATCATCTTATGTTAATAAAACATTGTAAACACCAAACATGAACATATAACTCACGTTATTCTAGCATTCATGCATTCATTCTATTTACAAATCATATAAACAACATCCTAACATGCTTCTAGGCATTCAAGAAATGTAAACATACCACATATTCAGTATTAAAATTCAAATAATACTAGAGAGAAAGGTAATCACTTCCACCTGTTGTTATACTCCGCTTGTTTTAATCCTCGTTCCAATTATTCGAATTCTCAAACTATAATGGTTTGATATCATAATTCATACCCTTAAACCATGATTCAATGTCCACTTAATCTAAGTAGTAATTGGTGTGCATCTAAGTAATATCCGATGTGTAATATTATGTTCTTCTTCTGTGTACCATGGTGGAGAAGGGCACTACCGCAGTTACTCAGAACTGTGTATGAAACTAAAAAAAGGGGGTCCGAGACACATTACTGCGGTCGCCAAAATCCACGACATGTATTATCGTGTTAACCAGAGAGGGTTTCCCATGAACAATGTATAACCGCAGTAGTCAGACAATTTTCCAAAAACTGCACCTTCATGCTAGTTTCATTCCTGTCCTCTTGTTCATAATGATTCAATACACTAATACTAAACTTAACACAAACATTATATCGAATAAAATGCATTATACCTTGATTCCCAATGTTCTTTCCTTCGTTTCCCTCAAAAGATTGTTTCAAACACTTCCAACTTGCTGTTAAATCAAGGGAGCATGCATTTCTTTAGAAAACGCGAGTCAATGATGAAAACACATGTATACTGTGTGAAACGAATACCTTACCTTGTATGTAATCCGTTCGTCCAATCCTAATAGTCGAACTCTTCACCAATATGTTGTTCTCCTTTGTTCCATACTTGAAAATCTAGTTGGGAAGGGTTGAATTAGATGAAAAACATTCTAGAACACTTTTGGGAAGAAGAAAGGTCAGTTTGTGGCGACTGGGTAGGGTTTTAGCACAATTGTGCATCCAAATAGCTGAGAATTAGGGTTTCTATGTGCAAATCACGCATATATATAATTTTTACATATTACTGCGGTAATGACTCAAATTACCACAATAATCATGTGATTAACACATTAAAATTAGGGTTTTCAGTGCATTACCTTGGTAACCAAAATGCATCGATTTTTAGTTTTGTATAACATTACCGTGATAACGATTTTTATTACTACGGTAACCAGAACAATGACATTTTCACGCATTTCTAATTTTTTTGAGCATTACCGCAATAATCAAAGCCTTTGACATTTTTCGTGTCTTCATGATATTCTTCGAGTTTTTTATTAATTTTTTACAATTATCCCAAGTTGATTTCCACTTGTATTTCATGATAGTGAAGAATTTATAATTTTTTAAATTATTTATTTATTTTATTTTATATTTAAAACTCTCAAAATTCTATAATTCGTTCATTAGCTTTTGTGGTATTACAAGGATCCATGGGGGATCACCATGGATGTTTTCGTGATCAGAAAAATGAGTGTAACCCTAATTTTTGGAGGTTGAGTGAGGGGTATGTCTCTCATTTTTGGGTTGGGTGATGGATGTGTTCCTCTCCCATTGAACTTTGCCATATATTGCACTTTTACTCTTTTGTTTGATATGATTTTGATGAGAGAAGAAAACACCGGGGTTAAGCCTCTTAGTGTAAATTAACAATTGATGGGCAATCAAATGTTTGAAACGCTTAGTGCAGTTTCATATTCTATGTTTGATTTAAATAATGTTATTGATGTACTGTGTATGATCCACTCACCCCACTTTCCCATTTCAGTTGACATTTGAGGTGGTGCCTATTGACTAAGATCTCCAGGATATCTTACTAGTTAGCTGCAAACCTCACTGTGAAGGTTGCTTATGATACTTTCATTTTAGTACATGGTTTAGACCGGGTATATGACCCTCCGTAATTATTTAAATTGTTAATTTACTTTGTAGCTTAGATTTTGGCCACACAAGCCATGCTTTAGAGATTCATTTGAAAACTTTGTTTCATGTTTTATTTAGTTTTAAATGTTGAAGTTAATGGTTTATTTATCTGATTATTTCTATATATTTTCATGGGTTACCTCTTGATCTATTCAGAGGATCAATGAATCATTCATATGTCTTCTAGTATGTCTAAAAAGTGTTTAATATGATTTGAATGTGAGAATGATAATGTCCCGATTCTTGGTGGATGACATGTATAATGGTAATTAATGTTGACTAGGTGTATTTCTCTATGCATGACCTTGATGCGACTAAAACAAAAGAATCGAGAACTAGGTTGTTACAACAAGATATTATCTGCCAATGTTAAATGCAAATTTGACATTGCATCAATATCTATGTTCTTCCACTGTTTAATATATGTGATCTTTATTGGTCTACCTTCAATTGCTTCTATGCAATCTTCCTTGTATAGAAGTGCCTTAATCTTGAGCTTCCATAATGAGAAGTTAGTCCCATCAAACTTCTCTATTTTGATCTTTGTTGACATATTGACCACAACGTCGACTCCCACTAGTTTATGTGAATGACACTTGGATTGACTAGAAACCTCAAGAAAACTTTTCTGGTGTGAAAGATCAAACAAAGCTGCAACCACAAAGCATACTAGGACTTTCAAGAGATTGGTTCTAATACCCCTTTTGGGGAATGAAGGGTGTGTGTAATATTACAAAACTAAAGAACAAATAAGAAAACTAGAAAATAAAGGAGACACAAAGATTTAACTGGTAAAACCCTCAATGTAAGGAAAGTATCCACGGGCAAGATGTAAAAGAATCATTATAAAAAACAAATTATAACCTTCTTTCTACACTCAAAGAGAAAACAAAAAGACTTTGTCTGTCTTGAAGTAGAAGAGAATAATGAGATGAGATGATTTGAAGGAAAGAAAATGATGATATTTATATGCACCATTAGCCAACTTGCACAAATGCCTTGTCACACCACTCCATAACTTGTTAATCATTTTTCAACTAACCATGGATTATCACTATTTTCTTCAACCATTCTTACAAGAAGCAACTATCAAATTACCATTTGTTCATCAACACAATGTTTTACTAAAAAATTAGATGGCGCCATCTCCTGTGTCATTGACAGGCCCATCCACAGATCTACTTACGAAAAATCAATAGAATAGATGTTGTTATTTTCCACTATAAGTAGCTAGTTTATAATACTTTGGAGTTTTTTAAAAGTTTATTTAGCATTATCCATTTTTAAAATAGAAAGATACCTATATAAATTAAAGGTTTTTAGTGTTGAATAAGCTATATAACAGATGTATTGATAGACGTAACTATATAGTATAAAGTGGAGGAATTGTGCTTGATTCATGATATATTGAAAGATAACTAATTGTCCCACCAAACCTTGATGAAGATAGTTTGAAATTGCTGGCTTTTTGGAGCTCTACATGCGTGCTGTCTACTTCACCTACCCCACTCGTGCACTCTTCTTATTGTTGTTATTATTGTTAGTTTAATCACTAATTGGCCATCAATTAGCACAACACGGTACAGTAAACCTACTTAGAGTTTCAACCACAAAATTCTAAACAGCATGACCGATGGAGTTGGAAACTGAAATTGATCTCAAAGGTTCCATCTCATACAACTTGACAAAATCCTAACTGCATGACCAATGGAGGTAGGGTTTTGGGCCCTCTCTTTGAATTAAAAAAAGAAAAAAAAAATTGGCCACTTTTGTAATCATTCTTGCACAGCTTTAAAGCACACTGTTCCTTATCATTGTCAAAAAAAAAAAAAAAAAAAAAAGGAAAAAGAATATCATGTGGTAATTTTGATTCCAAAATATCCACATCAATAAGGATAACGAACATAATTTCAATTTCAATTGTGGATATTAAATTGCTTGCATTCTAGACGTTAGTGACTGAGTGCTATAACGATAGCCACAAGTCAAACTAAAGTCACCTCAATATCTCTGTAAGTTTAATTTAATTTTAAGTAAAAACAATTAAATTCCTGCAAGTTAGTAGCTGCCAAAAACTTGACTTGGAAGTGTGGTATTAATTAGAAAATAAAAATTAGATGAACGTAGACTTGAGTCCAGTGGAATGTGACAGCACTAGTACTCTTATTGGCACCATAATGAGATCAAACAAAACAGTAGCAAGCAATCGAAGGCGTGCGCTAATTTATTCCTGCCGACGCCCATCTACAGTTTTCGCCACACCACGCTTTTGCACCTCTAATCCACCCTCCACCAGCATTTATAATTAAAAAGCTAACGTCAGAGGAATATTAATGCATTTTTGCAACACTTTTTTTTTTTTTGATACATATTAAGCTTTATGATTTTTTTTTTATATTGATTTATCGATTTTAGGGTCACTGATGAATTACTCCTACCGCTTTTAGGTAAACTAAATGATTCCACTACTTACAATTGATGTATCAAACAAAGGCACACATACATTATATAATTTGGTCATGTGTTTTTTTTTTTTTAACGTATGTTCCAATGTCACTCATTAATGCAAATAAATTGAAAATATTAATAAAAAAAAGAATAAAACTGCTTCACAAAATTAATCAAAAAACTCATTGTTCACCAAAAGATGATAAAGTATTAAGTACATAATATTGACAAAAATGCATTTACATATACGCATGATTACTATATTATTGCTTTATTGGTAACGTCATAATTCATACGTTAGTATGCTTTAAATGAAGGATCTTGAAGATTTAGAAATTCAGTGAAAAAAATTAATAGCATCTATTTCAGAAAAGTTTTGATGTGGAAGGTTTTGTCTTAATTTTAAAGTTTCTTTTCTCTGTTTTCAAAGCATGGAATTTTCTTTTATAATTTCTATACCAGTTAGTTTCCTTTACATGTCAATATCATAGAGTTTCCATTTATATTTTAACAAGGTATGATTAATTATTTAAGATTTATTTTCTTTTGCTTTCATAAAGATCAGAATTGCTCCCCTAAAAATAGTGGATCTTATGTCGTTTTATTCAATTAATTAAATAATGAGCAATAAAGTCTAGTCTCTCTTTTTCTTGAGTTATATTTTCATAAAGCCCCTCATAATTACTATGAGTACTGTACCTCTATTAATAAGTATATATAACCAATAAATCAATATTACTGTGTGATCGAGTGACATTGCTTCTTCGATCCAAATCAAAGAATCTCTTAGATATGATGTAAAGTAGATATTATTTTATTGCTGATCAAAGATTTTTACATAAAAAATACGAATCGGAGTTTTAAGAAGGACAAGGAGAAGGAGAATGAATATACTAGCCAAACATCTATGTCTTGCAAGTAATTAGTGTGTGTTTGAAGTTTAACAGTTGTGTTTAGGAGGTATGCTTTTAGATTTTGTGTTATTGGATTTCAGTATAAAACTGATATATTGATATGTCATTAGTTTGTTTAAAGTTATTAGGATTGATATATCATTATTAAAACCCGATATGTTAGTAAAATTAAAAAGTCATAAAGCTCAATATACATAAAAATTATGTAACGATAATATTAAAACTAACATATTAATTATTTGTAGCAATACAAATATAATATGAGAATTCATATATATGAAAAAAAAATTAAAAATCAATTTCAGGAATGCACCATAGGGTAGCGACAACAAAAGGAGAAGGTGAGAGAGAGAGAGAGACGGTGCTAAAAGTGGAAATTGCAAAATGATGATAAAGAAGAAGACGAAGAAGAGGAGAAATCATTAGTGGCAAATCGAAAAAGAAAAATAATTGAAGGGAGAGAAGCAGCAAAGTGAGTAAAGAAATGTTTATGTGGGAGAAAAGTGAAATCATCTGCTTCTGAGGGAATTTGGAAGAGTTGTGCTTAAGCTAAAAGGAATAAAAAGCATTTAGACTGTTTATAATCAAACATGAAATAGATATAAACTTAAAGCAAATGTGTTATTCTTGTTAAACGATAAATTTGAGATATTGTTTTGGTAAATTTCTCAAATAAAAAATTAGAAAAGAGTTTTTTTTTTTTTTAAATTTTTTTGAAAATAACCTATCAAACTCTTTTTTTTTTTGTTTTTGCGTTTTCAATATTTTAAAATCACAAGCCCAATGCCCTTAATTTAATTAAAAAATGTTAAACTGATTAAAATAGTTTTTTTTTTTTTTAAATGTAATTATTGTTGAGGTAACATAAAGTAGACAGTTAATTAGAAAATGAAAAAGTAAAGTTATATGCTATCGCCTACTTCATACTAGCTCAACATCAACTATTCTTTTATATTAATTTAATGTTTTCTTTGCTTAATTAATTGTGTGTGTGTTTTTTTATGAAATAAATATTACACTAATTTTAGGTCGTCAATGCACAAAAAAACAATACCACCTAACATTAATTATTAGATGACAAGAAGTTGTAAAATAACACATACCTACACATCCTTGCCGTCTAAGGAAGGTTAGTAGTAGTCACAGTTTTGAGTTTTCTAAAACAATATGATGAAATAAAATCTTAAGAAATTATTTTAGAGTTAAATTAAACTAATCAAATATATTTTCAGTTGTTTGTTTTTAATTTTCTTTAATTATAATGGGTATTACATTAAGATTGTGTAAATATATAGTTGTAATCCATCGATCAAAATTTTGGCCTCATTTAAATTAAAATAATGCAAACAAAAAATGTTCTAACAATTAGATTTTAGAGACGTGATTCTAAGAACGAAGTACATAAATTACATTTAAAAATTCTACACGGCTCTCTTGGGCAGTATACTCAACTGAGAAGTTTGTAATTGAATTACATTTTAGACGGTAGATGAATAATTTAATATATAATTAAATGGTACAGCGATGAGATATAATTTAAATCCAAACGTGAATAGGAAGGACAGCAAGTGGATCAATAATACATAAACGAGGGACATCAAGTCCCTCTCCCACTTTTTCTCATCTTTCCCTTTCATTCAATTTTTATATATTATTTTTGTTTTGTTTCATAGTGGTTGATCGATCATTATAGCACATCTCGGTGCGTGCGTTGGCTCTCGAGCCACCTGCTGGCGC
Organism: Tinospora cordifolia; assembly: GCA_030144865.1. Taxonomy (NCBI): domain Eukaryota; kingdom Viridiplantae; phylum Streptophyta; class Magnoliopsida; order Ranunculales; family Menispermaceae; genus Tinospora; species Tinospora cordifolia. Next base: position 28,781 of record JAJIYU010000147.1, on the reverse strand, counting down.
CACATTTTAATTGGTGCCTCTAATGCACCCAATATTTTGGTCCACTCTTTTCAAAGAAATTTATATTTAATTAGTTATAAAAAAGCATGATTTTTTTATCTACTAGTTATTTAGTTTAACCTAGACTATTATTGTTGAGTTTTTATTTTTTTTAAAAAAATAAATATTAAATTATTAGTTTTTTCCCTTTGAAGTTTTGACCTTTTAGAATAATCCTTAAAAAAAATGAATTGAAAGCTTTAAGAAAAATATTAGAACATCCTTAATGGAATGTCCTTCTTGCTCAATAAACAATTAAAATGTTAGAAGCTAAATAAGGAACGTCTAATATTAGACGTTTTACACTGAATTAATGGAACGTCTAATATTAGACGTTTTACACTGAATTATCTTTTTTTTAATCTTATTTTTTAAGGTGATTGTTGTAGATTGTTGCTACAATGAGTCATTTTTTTTTTCAAAATTTATTTATTTTTTGCTATTTTATTTTAATATTTTAAAAAACACTCTAAATACCCAATTCATTTACCAACAGTTTTGAATAAATAATTTTACAGATAAAAATATAATTTTAGTTTAAATGACTTGTTGATGTGATTATGGGTCTCATCCATTACAATTTAAATATTAAGGAATATAATGTAATGGATAAGAGTTTGATACTTTTAAATAATTTAATTATTAGAGATGTCTTTAGCTTGATAATTATTTATTTTTTATTTAAATTCCCTAAGTTATCACAAAAAATATTTCAAAAAAAGTTTAAAATGATAATAAAATTTTAAAAATCATTTAATAGGGAATAGTTTTTTATATAAGAATAGAAATCTTAAAACTTTTAATGTAAGTTTGCTTAAAAAAAACTAAATTTTTTATTTTTAATGCCTAAAATTATCCTTAGCAATAATTAGTTTTCAATTACCGTTGGTTCATCTAATTTAATTTGACATTATGATAAAAGAAATAAATGGATAGCTGATTGATGTTATATCATTCATTAAGTTTCCAAAGATCAATTTCCTGAAGATTAAGGCAATGTAGAAATTTATTTGGAATTTGTCAGGAAGAGGACAAAAAAGTCTTGCATTTTGATGGGCTTGTTCTTCTTTGTTTTCTTGTTTTATTATTATTATTATTATTATTATTATTATTATTGTTATTATTATTTAAGTTTAGGATGTTAGACTTATAACACTTGATATTTGAAAGGCTTAACATAGTTATCTTAGAATAGGGTTTGTGCATGTACATACATACATATATATGTAAAATATCTTATAGTGATTTGTTTATTTATAATGGCTTCAAATTCAACTAATTGACTATTCTGTGGCTGATAACAATAATAATAATAATAATAGGCACAAGTCACAAATATTTATTGTGCCGATTAATTAAGTCTAACTACATTAATACAGTGAAATTGATTTGTCAAGTGAATCTTTATTTATCATAATTTGATTGGCAAAAAAAAAAATAATTTTTTAAAGAAATATGTAAATATATTTAGCACAATTATTCGGAGTTATATAATCTGTTACTTTGTTATGACCCAACCAACTTGATGAAAATCAATCAATTAATAATAATAATAATAATAATAATAATAATAATAACAATAAGGATATAGAACTAGAAAATAATTCGTCATGAAAGCAACCTATAAAATGAAAAATAATGGAAATAGCAAGACACTTTTTAATAATGGAGAAAAATATTGGATTTACAAAATAATTGTTGGCACACTTGAAGCAATTATTATAATTAATTTGCTTCCAAATTGTAAAAGTAAATACTTGTTCCAAATTCTAAAACATAAATTTATTAGTTAAAATCAAACCATAGGACCCACAACTTTAGTTACTGAAATAATAATTAACTAAACCCATTTTTATGTCAACCTATTTCTATGACTATTTTATGTTTTTTTTTTTAAAAAAAAACTGCTAAGCATCGCCTTAATTATCACTTAAACTTATAATGAATAAGTCCCTGCCTAATTTATAATTATCACCTTAATTTAAAAAGGAGTTGTTGTTTCTTTTTCCATTATCAATTGCATTTTTAACATTTGAAAGATATTTTTAACAAAATTAATCCTTTTAAAGTTGAGAAAAGAATTGTCATTTAATAATTTAATGAATCGAAGCCTAATTCTTTTCATTTTAAAGAATTAGCCTTCAAATATTTCATAATATACGTTCTGTGGTCAAATAAATAAGTAAATTGTGCTGCATTGGTTGGGCTACCAATTGGATGCAAAAGGAAAGGGGGGTTTTTTTTTTCTTGGAAAAATAATATTATATTTTATTTAATATATTTCTTCATAAACATCCAATAAAAATATAATATTCAAATATCTAAAATATCAAACAAAAATGTCAGAAATCAGCCAAAGTAAGCGCAGCCGCATCAGGACAAACCAGCTGTCCATTCACCCGATTACAGACACAAAAGCCCAGATTCATTCATTAATATATCATCTGTTGCCTTCAAATACCGATACCATCAATAATACCATCACCTTCTCTGTCTCGAATACACAGTTTCCCACTCCCACCCCTAATAATAATAATAATAATAATAATAATAATAATGTATATTATATTAAGGGGTATATTCTTTAAAGATGTACCCTTTGTTTAAAATATTAAATTAACTTTTATATATTAATGCTCGATCGGAATTATATTTGAGTTAAAAAATAGTGTGTGTAGTGAATAATGCAATGCTTCACCTTTCCCTTCAAAGATCTACGACCACTGCTCTTTTTTAAGCATGGTCTATAGGTTTTCCTATATAAAGTTAGATGAGTATATGTGTGGTAAATAATGAAAGTTAAAAAGTTAAAAAGAAAAAATGATAAGTAACGGTATTTTTAAAGTCTAAAATTTTAAAAAAGTTGTTACCTTTCCCAACCCCTCCTTTTTTTAATTAATATGCATAGTCTGTTTTTATAGTGTATGTGCCACTCATTAGTAATAATGTTAATTATGATAAAGCTTGTATATAGCATCCTTTTACCTGCTCTTGTCATTTAAAAAGAGGAAGTTTATTTTTGTAGGATACAGTTAGTTGTACCATTAAAAAAAAAATTTATTGCACCACTACCTATATGCATCATATAATACATAAAAATACTAAAGGCACCTCATCTTAATTTTAACTTTTTCAATCTAAGTTCAAGACATTTTTTTTAAAACTTTTTCAACATTTTTATTATATTTAACACTCAAAACCCAAAACCACAACAATTTTGTCAAACAAGATTAAAGTACACGATGATTTTTTCTTTTCAAAAAAGATTTTGTATTGCATGAATTACAAAAAAAAAAAAACACGTTCAAATGATATTAAATATGAATATTATACTTTAAAAATTTTCCAAATAGTAACCAAAACCCTCCAAAAAACCACCAAATCACAAAAAAAATGGTAGTTTATTCCCAAAGTGGATCACATACTTCAAATAATAATACTATTTGAAGTAAAACCCAAAAAAAAAAAAACAGGAAGAAATTAAAAGAGAAAATAAGTTACAATTAGCGTGCATTGTTCCTCCCTAATTGTGTATAAATAGTATATTGATTATATTTTTAATTTAATACTTTAATAAAGGTATTTTGCTTAAATTAAGTAAAATGTATTAATTTGTGTTAAAACTATTCTTTTGTTATACTGTTTAATCTCTTTTCAACGTACATATGTTTAAAAATACTGTGTAGTTTACATATATCATTAAAACACTAAATGCTTACATGTCCTATATCCAAGGCAGGCCAATCGCATTAACCGAATTAGAAAAGGGTAGAGAAAAATAATGGGACAATATTCGTCGGCAGCGGCATTCACAAACAGCGATGAGTGGATTAAATTAAGCGTTATCTAGTCCACGTACTCTCGTGACGTCATCCCCCGTCATTCCTCCACTTCATCATGACGCTTTAATTCTTCTTTATATATATACTTTTTTATTTATTTGTTTTGTTTTCTTCATAAATAGCCCAAAACGCGGAACCTTAGAAGACTTTCGTAGTGAAGAATTGCAGTGCTGCTGGTATAGATATGGAAGTGGCTCTTAATCGAATACGCTCTCATCTCTTCGAAGATCACGACCATCATCACTACGCTATGACGAGAACGGACGGCTCCTCCTCCTCCTCCTCCTCCTCCTCCTTTCTTGATCAGAACGTAGACTACGAGAGCTTCGTTCAGAGCTTCTTGACCTTTGACTCTATTGATGGTGTAGAAGACCACTCCTCCTCTTCGTCTTCTTCTTCTTCTTCTTCTGTTACTGATCCTAATCGTGATCTACTATTACAACAAACCCACGTGGCAACTAGACCTTCTTCTTCTTCTTCTTCTACTTCTTCTTCGACTTCAGCGCTGGAACGTAACGGCAGCAACCAGTTAACGGCGACGACGTTAGATTTCTTGGCAATGGGCGCCGGGACGATTAACGGTGGAAGTTGGGGGAAGTTACCGTTTGACGAGAATGACCCTGAGGATATGGTTTTATACGGAGTCTTGAAGGAAGCCACGATGAGAGGGTGGCAGCCGATCACTCCCACGGCGTTGACCGAGGCAGAGGCGACGAAGCCCTTGGAGATAACGGCGGTGATGGCGACGGCGGCAACGGCAACGGTTAGGCCGAATTTAGGGGCGATGACTATGACGACGACAACGACTTCGAAGAAGAAGATACAGAAGAAGACGGGACGGCATTACAGAGGCGTGAGGGAGAGGCCATGGGGCAAGTTCGCGGCTGAGATTCGCGACTCGACGCGCCAAGGTGCGCGGTTGTGGCTCGGCACGTTTGATACGGCTGAGGAAGCCGCAATGGCCTACGACCGAGCCGCTTATAGGATGCGCGGAACTCGAGCGCTTTTGAATTTCGCGATTGCCGCGGCCGAAGATGGAGGCCCGGCAGCCGTTTCCGCTGGTAGTGGAGCCGATGGGGTTCACGTTGGCGTGGCTAGTCACCGAGCCGGTCAGGGAGAAGACACGTGAGAAGAAAGGGGGATCGAGCTGGTCCGCACTCAGAGCAAAGGAGAAAGCGAAAGTACGTAATTGCCCCGAGCTTAGTCGCGAGAATTACAAAAGAGGAATTTCACGAAAAAGGCAAGGGGATGTTAGTAATTTAACATGCAGTGATCTGATCTGCTTATATGGTGAAATTGGATAAGTAATCATTATTACTGTTGTCTTCTATTAATATTGTTATTATCATTTTATTTTCGTTCTGGCCTTTGTACATAGTTTTCATTTTGTATGCTATATGATATTAAGGTAAAAATATGTTGCTCTCTGCCTAACCATTTCTTGAATAATAGATATTAAGAAGATTAATACATATGTAAAAGAATTTTATTGGTATCCGAGCTTAGATTACACGTTAAAGTACAAAGAGCAATTTCAACTCGTCCCTTCAAATTTGGAGGAACCACACCTCTATATTGGGCCTCACTCTCTTTCAAACTCTAATTCATCTTCAATTCATTCTTTTATATTTACATTATTTCTTCCTCTAAAAAGTATATTATAAGAATATTTTTTTAAATTTTATTTTATATTCATTTATATTATTTTCTTTAACATTAATATTTCTATATATAAATTTTATTATATCATTTCTAGAAATTAATATATCTATAAGTAAATAAATAAATAAATTATAATAATTTTTATATTTTAAATCAAATAAATTTTATATTATAAATTTATTATTAATACATAAAATTATTAATATACATCTATTTAACTTAAAATATTTAAATTATATTTTAAATATTTAATTAACTTAAAATATATATTAAAAATAAAAAATAAAAATTAAAAAAGGTTATCTTCTTCAAAGTTCAAATAACAAAAACTAAAACAAACTAAAATAAACTAAAAAAAAATAAAAGGAGGGAAAGGCTTAGGACCTCACTCAACCAAAACCAAGCAGGAGCTATAATGCCCCGTTATCTTTAGTTGGACAGTGTAGCCCCCAAACCTCCAACCTATGCCAAATTTGGTGTGGGTTGGAGTTGTCCTAAATGCCTACACTTTAAACCAGATCTATTCATAGATATGGTTTAGTGGCGATAATAAGAGTTAAAAATAAATAAATAAAGGAAAAAAGAAAACGTAAGAAGCATCAATTACAAATGAATTTGAGTTGTTACAATCTACAAAATGCCATTTAATAATCTTCAAGTTAATCCGAAAAAAATGAGAAAAATCAGAAGCAAGGACCTGTTAATACTGTTAAGTGCGCCTTCACCTTTTTTCATGATGTCGTCCTCCGTCTTCCACAGGTACTGCTGAGTTGCAGGACTTTGATTCTTTAGAATTTTTGGGATTTGTTTTTCTGAATCCAAATATTGAAAATATGTTCCAACTACTCCTTGTCTTCCCCAACTTCTCTATCTCTTGTCTCATGGTGAAGCATTCTTTCTCGAGCTCAGTTACCCTTAGTTCCATGTCATCAATTCCTGTGCCTTGTTCTTCTTTCCCATCAGTATCGGGATCGGCAGCTTGGGCACCATTAATCCTTGATGATTCTTGATTACCAGTTGGGCCCTGCGAGTGCTCAAGGTTTTCCGACACGAAGAACCAGCCCGCAATAGACGTTCTCAGCCGAAGCTGCTCAAAGAAGAGAACTTGAACTACTACTCGAAGCGGCAGCCTCTCGTTCTGTGCTGCGTGCGTGCAGGCTTCTAATGATAGCTTTTGGCAATTCATGAGTCGGCAAAGCTGTTCCCTCTCCGAGTCGGTGAGCCATGGATGCGCCTGAAAATCCATAAACATGTTATATACAATCTTATGATAAAATCAACTTAAGCTATTTCATCATAATTTTTGTCACATGAATATGATACTTAGTCGGATATACATATATAAACATACCCATCTTTACATCTAGGACTAACAATGAAGAAGTTTTACCTTGAGATATATGTCAATTGCACGGTAAATACCATCATCCAGTGGCCTAGCATACTCGGGAATCACAGCTGCTAGCATCTGAAACTTTGGCAACTTCAAATTAACATCAGGGGCTACCTCCGCAAGGTAATCGTCCACGAGCTTTGCCACCATTGTGATTGGCGTCAATGGTGGTGGATTCTGGTCTACCAACCGGTTTTCATCAATTATATTAGGAGAAGACGACCCCTCAGCAGCTTGGTCTGAAGATATGAAGTGATCAAGAATCCTTTGAACGCAATCAATATCATAAATGGTCTCAACTGTGAAGCCCATGTTGGGTATCAGAAGATCTTCCAATGCAGCTTGGTCTAGCTGAGCACCTATCCTTCTCTCCAAATTTTCTCTGCAGGACAAGTTCGCGTGCAACATCATCACCGTGTGGAGCAATCTAAGCAAGAATTTTGTAGATATGACACCCTTCTTGTTTGGTACTAATGCCACAATCTCTTCAAGGAGATTTCTTTGATCTTCCTCGGAGATGGAGGACAAAAAAGAGGTGGGATTTACATGGTCAGCATTATTCTCCTTCACGCTAGACTGCCCCATTGTTCCTGGAAGATACCGTTTTGCATAAAACATGAGAGAGCCTGCAATGTTCTCGGGCTTCATTCCCCTCGATCCTACAGCAAAGATAAGCCTCTTGTACATTGGCAAGCTAAGGAAAGACACATCCTCATACCACCAATCTTCACCGACAGATTGTGACTTGGTCTCGGTACATATTCCATTCCACAAGCCAGAACTATCAGAACTCAGCGAGTTCTTGTGCCCTGAGGCAGGCCGCCCGAATAAGCTAGGATCTGCACAAGCTTTGATTGCTAACGACTCTATGCATCTCGATTCAATATGGAGATCCTCAGCATATGGAAGAATCATCTCTTCGCATGATTCAAGAACTTTGATTGTATCAGCCCAACTAGTAAAAATCTCATTGAGAAAATCTTCTGTTCGTTTTATGAGGTTTCCCTCTCCATATGTTTCGGTCATCTTCAGGTGCTCCGCGGCACATCTAAGATTGACAACATTCATAGCTGTGACTTCTATTTTAACACCATAGCAGAATTTAGCTACAAGTTCAAAAGACTTTGCTCCACCTGGTATCTCATGGAGCTGCAAAACAGTCTCGGCCTGATCAGAACTGGTGGCGTCCTTGATTAGCTTTTCTAGTAGCCCACTTCTAGATAGCAATGGAAACTGCATGGATAAACAGGGAAAACGAATTGAGCGGATGAAAAAGTTGAAGAAGCATGATGTATATACACTCGCATTAAATTTTCCAACAACTCATATATGCATTTGCAAAATCACAGGAGCATCATGCCCATGCAAGTAAAAGAAGAACGAACCTTGTGTAGATGGAAAGACATGTCACCAACTTCAATGATAATATCACTTGGAAGCCCTGTCTTGCAAATCCTGCAGAAAAAAAAAAAAAAATGAATTTGCTTTGTTGGCATAATATGAATGAAGTAAGCTCCAATTACAAGGTAGTGAAGCATTAGCTATATATTTTATTTTTGAAAGCGTTTGGCTGTCTTCAGTTTCCTTTGAATCTTTTCCTTGCTATCCAACATTCTTCCCCTTTTTTTTCTTTTAAGGATCAGTCAGAGGTAACTTTTGTGTGCTATTTTATAACACACACACACACACACACACACACGTTCTGGGGATTTACGCACCATTAAAGCTATGTTTGAGATGTTCAAGGTCCATCTATATAGATCTGGATTGTCATATAATTCAGGAAATTACAAGAGAAACTCGTAGAGTGATAAACAAGAATTTAGAAGAATTATCTGAGGGATACTAGCACAAATTCGTCATCTGGGCATGACCGAGCATAAAAATCATTAATTTCACAAGAATTCCCTTAGAGACCAAGAAAAAGAAAAGAAAGAAGAGGGTAAGTACCAGGTTTGGCCTTCTCGTTGGAAGGCTTCAGGCTTGGAGCCAAGCTTCATGCATGCCATGTTATATGTGTATATCGTAAATCTGATCAAAACCAAACTGAGAAGCAGGTTATATTACATCGAAAATAACCGAAGAAGAAGAAGAAGAACAAATTCATCTGTATTTGTTAAGGAAAGAGAAATGCGATCCAAAGTTCCGAGTCTAAAGGAAGACGTGAAGGGAGAGAAAACGGTTCGCTTTGTTACGAGAAGGAAAATGCTAATGTCAGGTTTAAAAGTGCACATACCCTTTAAATACTATTCAATTGCGTAGTACCTCTTATTATTATTATTATTATTCTTAGGATACGGTGAGAGAAGGCTTCATTATAACTAAAAGAAATTCAAACATTGGAGTAGAATTAAAAAGGGTAGTGCAACGGCTATATTTAAAGTCTATATTTAAATAATACATCGCTGTTGAATACCATTGAATTGTCTTAGATAAGGGAATATCCGTTTTACTAAATGGCAAATATCTTTTAATAAATTGAAATTCCATACACGAAAGGAGGAGTAACTTCACATCTCAGATCAGGGAATATCCCTCTTCCTGGCTTCACGTGTCACAAATTCTCATAGTCGGGTTCAACAATAATATTACATACTTTAGAGGGACTTTTGTTTACATGGTTGATTTGATTTGATACCAAGAAAAAATGAAAGTATTTTATTCATGATGAGGGTTGGATCCAAAGCTCCATCTTGTTACCTTTCTCATTTTGGATCTCTCATAGGCCCAATAGCAATGTGGATCTCAACTCAACTTCATCAAAGTTATTTCAGAAATCACTAACGATAATATTGTTTTTAGAATTAAAAGCAAGTAATATTTTATTGGTAAATTTTTACGAAGTATTTTCATTTCAAAGGAAAATTTTTATTTTCATTAACACCCATTTTGAAAAAGGTGTGGATAATCTCCTGATGATCAAAGCCTAGGCACGGAAAAAATGACTAAATGAGAAGTAACGAATAAGGAAATCTGTGGGGAAGATGGGTCTTTTAATCTCAAGGATCTGGAAGATGTGTGTTTGTTAAAAAAAATAAATTGGTTTGTCATTTATTCAAACGAAATAAATATATATTACGCAAAGATACTTCAATGGTGTTACGAAAAAAAAGAAAAGAAAAAGAAAAAAGGGCAATTAAACCATATTGGGACTTAAGTTTTTTGATGGCCTTAGAGAAAATGACAGATTTTATCTCATTGGTTGTTGAACGGCTAATTAATTGTTGGTTCATTTCATCAGTAAATGTTGGCTAGAATCCTTGATGGCTACATCAGCATTTTCAGATATTGAATTGCTAGAGGTGAATGAATTTTCGAGGTAGTTTGCCAAAATCACTCCCTTCTTCCCCAAGACATTTTTGACCATTTAGCTCATACTATGTGGTCCACAAGCCATGGCAAAACTACTTGTAAATTATTGAAATGAATTATGAATATTTCAATTTCTAAAACCTGAAGTTCGTCAAAGGCCTGATTTTGTCTTTTTAATACCATCATTTCATGTTTTAAACATTTTTAATATATTAACTCACATGAAAATAGAACGTGTACTTATAAAATTATATTTGAAAAAGCTTACGACAATGTCAGATATCCCTTTCTATAAGACTGGACTCTTGGCGGAACAACCTAATCATGAGTTGTGTTTCAACAATCTTATTAGTTATAATGGTCAATATATGACACTAAGAGTAATAATTCGTCTCTTCGTGTCACAAACATGCCACGTTATAAATATATATTACTCATTTATTATTTGTATCATATTCGAGTACCTATATATAAAATATTTAACTTTTTGTAACCAATTTTTAAAATTATTTTTACCAAAAAATATTAATAAAAATATAAAACATAAATGATTTATTAAAAATATATTAAATTAATTTTTAATAATAAAAAATTTACTTTATCAATATATTAATAAATACATTAATTTTAACTTAACTTATTTATAATTTATTTTCTTAACTTATTTGTAATCGTGTTAAATGTGTTATTTTTGGATTTAGTAGGTTAATCTATTTATGCCATAAAATTTAATCATGTTTAATCGTATTTAACCTATTTTAACTTAAACTTATTTATGCTAAACTCAAACCCTTAAATGCACATTGTATTTGAGTCAAGTTATTGTGTTGTGTTATAAATTGCTACTCTTATATGACACACATGTATACACATTTGACCCATTAGGGGTTTAAGACAAGAGAACCTAATCTCCCTTTCTTATTCCTTATCTGTAGAGGGCCTTTTTTTGTAATAGTCTGAAAAAAAAAGAGAAAAAAAATTGTTGTAGTTACCATGGTAATTCGATACATTACCACGGTAGTGCATTGCGTGCATGAAAATTATGGTTTTCTCTTTTAATGCACATGACTCAATCAAACTCGCTAGCCAAAGTTCTTTTATGCTCAATTGATACATGAAGATGAAGAACACAAATTGGGACGAGGTTATACCAAAATAATCTCAAGAAAATTAACCTAGATACATTCATACTCATCTCACAAAGAGTTTTAAACCTATCCAAACATAAAAACCAGCGCTCCTCTATAAATAAGTGACAAATTCTCTTTCCCCCATCATATCTTGGTCGAATTCCACTCCTTTTTTGTTCTAATCTTTCCACAGGAGAAAACAAGAAGAAGAACATGCAAAGCTTGAGATTTTACACCTATTAAGCTAGCTGGAAGATAAATTGTTGTTCTAAGCGTTGATATGTATTTCTTTTCCCCATCTTATGGAAAATTAACTTCCCACCCAAAATTTGTAAGATTCATATTGGTTTTGCACCATTAAAAACAGAGCTTGAAACTATTCCAAAAGGATCCGAGGAGCCACTATTACAATATAACTCATCAATGAGTTATTTCGAGCATGTTGACAAGGTATAACATTCCTATCCTATTCTAATGCCTAATTCTCGTCCTTTGACATTAAATTAAAGATATTAGGATGTTAAGTCCATGAGAAAAGAAGAGAGGTGGAAGAAAAACATCACAGCTACATGATTTTGATTTGGTTACTGTGGTAATTCGCTTTACTACTGTAGTAGCACGTCCCTTTTCCAATTTCGTTCACTGAGATTTTCATTCTGGTTATCGCGATAATGTCATTCATTATTGTAGTAGTGCGTCTTTTCTTTGACTATTCATTCTAGTTACCACGGTAGAGTACCATGATACTATAGCGTTCTTCTTTAAATTCCATTTTAGACACTGCAATAACAAAATGAATTGCCGCGATAATATGTGATGTTTTCCTCTCGTGTCTTATCTATGCTTTTGGTTACCGCAGTACCCCTTTTTTTACCTCAATACACAAAAGTAAATCAACACTTTGACCCTTCTAATAGGTCATTCTTGATTCATTATGGTTTATATTAGGTAAAGAGTTATGAAATCATATTTTAAAATATTAGACAATGATTTAATTCCTAAAACTAATGGTTTCAATTTTTAAGGGTATGTTTGGTGCACATGATAAGATATGATTATTTTAATGGGATATGATAGGATAAGATAAGATTGAATATAAGAAATTAAAAAAAAATAAAAATAAAAAATATTTTGTTTGGGTGGGATATTTAAGTGGGCCCAAGATTATTTTTATCCAATGCTATGTATTTCCAAACATTGGATTAGGATAAAAACTATCCTTTCTTATCCTAATCCTCCTTACCAAACGCCCCCTAAGGTCCCATTTGGTGCACAGGATGGAATAAGATAAGATGGGATAGGATGAGATAAGAAGAGATATAAAAAATTTTAAAAAAATAAAAGTAATTTTTTTTTTTGTTTTTTGGGTGGGATAACTCAATCCCGCAAAAATGGTAGGATTGAGTTATTCTACCAACATAGGATTAATGATGTGGGCCCGGATTAATTTTTAACCTATCATATGTAGTACCAAACATGGGATAGGATAAAAAATTATCCAATCCTATTCCACTCGCACCTACCAAACATGCCCTAACGGTTGAAGACTTGAGACAAGTTGAAATAACAACACAATAATTCAAGGGAATCAACTATTGAGGTGGACATGATTATCTCACTCTTAAGTATTATTTTGATTTTAAATATAGAGCACGATTATGATTGTTCTTTTATTGGATTTCTTATCTACAAACATGTTAGGGTGCTATGATTATGATTGATTGATTTTATGCGTGATTGATTTAATGAACAGTAGATTTTATGACTTGAATCAAGAGAATAACTTACCTTTAATTACATGTGATATGTTTTATATTCTAAATCGTATGTGTTTTAATCATATGCATGATTAGTTGTTTCCAAAATATTTCATATGTTCATATTCTAAAATTTTGATGTTGATGAACATGATAGCTATGTCTAAACTTTTTGTCTCACTTAACAGTGATGATTAAAAATTCTAATCACGTTGTAACACCCTAACCCCCGAGACTTTCAATTTGAACTTTATCACCAGGTGGGCCGGGCCAATGTTACTTTACAAGTATACAACTTGACTTTTTATTTTAACTATTTCATGCTTTAATAGTATTTAAGAGTACATAACTCAACTTTAGGAATTTAATAAGGCAATAATACAAGAGATAAAATAAATTCATAAATTTTATTAATTGAATAAAGTTGAGTATATAACCCAATCTTAAAGAGAAACTATTATAGCGAAAAATTCAAAACTTAGACAACATGCCCTTACATAGAAATTAGAAACTTTCAAAATAAAAAAAAATTAATTAATATTTATGGTCTTCATGCAAGTCAATTTTCTAAAAAATATGAAGGAAAGGTGAGCACATAGCCCAGTAGATCTTTTTCAAATCACTAAATTGCTAATTTAGATTAATAATACATTCAAATTCAAGCACTTGTAAATTATTAGGTGTTTCAAACAATATTTTGTTTATAGTTGCAAATTTGACAAGAAGGAATTTAATAAGACAATATTTTCTTTATCAAAATATCTTCCTTGAATGAAAAGACATTTCTTATGCCAAGTTTCATTGGACTTAGGGCCTAACCTATATTCCAAGTATTTTGGGACATCACTCATGTGAACTAGTCACATGTAAAGAACACCCACAGTGACCCTCATGTTCACTATGACAGTACGTGGTTCCTAATCTCAATATCTTTCATTAAATCCATAATCATGAATTATAGATAAATTACACTCTATAATTTTAACATGTTTAACATGTTTAACATTCAAAACATGAAAGCAAACACTTAGTATGCATCATGCTTTAAACCTAAACATGCATCACCTAAGCATGACATGATTTCATGATCAACTAATGTGAAGCAAGTACAGTGCTATAATACAAAGAAAGCTACCTCAGAAGTTAAAAGATCCAGGGAGTTTTACTATTCCATGCAGCATAGTCACTAAAATATTTGATAAAACTCTTTGTGACTTGGGGACCAACATAAATCTCATTCCCCTTTTAGTATACTGTTGGTTGGGCCTATCAGAGATCAAGCTAACGAGTATTACCCTTCAGCTTGCAGATCGTTCTGTCACTTATCCACAAGGTGTTATTGAGGATGTTCTAGTAAAGGTGGATAAGTTTATCTTCCTAGCTGACTTTGTAGTTCTTGATATGGAAGAAAACGGGGAGATACCAATGATTCTTGGGCGACCAGTCTTAGTTACTAGTCAGGCCCTAATAGATGTCGCCATGGGAGAGCTCATATTGAGAATGAATGATAAACGAGTTGTCTTCAACATCTATAGCTCATTGAAGTTCCTTATTGAAGTGCAAGAATTCAAGAAGGATAATATAATGCAAGCTGGCAATCAGAGAGAGATTGAAAAGCTCAGACCTCCTGATATTCAAGTTAAAGATGTCGAATTTGCTAAAGGGGAGGCCATACAATCACATAGGAAGCCTAACTATGCTGTGAAAGAGCTGCAGGATGTTGTTCATACTCAAAAAAGTCATAGGAAGTAGTCACAAGATCCATTCCTAAAATATAAGCAGCCACTAGATATTATGAAGCAAGATTTGCCTAAAGCCAAAGTGTTTGCAAAGATCAACAAATTGGGTTTCGGTTAACTCAGATCCACGTTGAGCTGACGACTTAAACATAACGCTTAGTGGAAGAAAACCCACTGGTTTTATTTTTTTATTTTTATTTATTTAGATAGGATTTAATTTAAATTTTTTTGGTATGCATGCATGGTAGTTTATTTAAAAAATAAAAAAATAAAAAATCATGCATTTTAGTTAATTATTCTCTAACACTTGTCTTCTTTTTGCCACATGCAGGTTTATATGTGCAGATGTTTGTGCTTTAGCGTACTGTCCACCTTGTGAGCGTTAAAGTAAAGTGTGCTCTTGAGGACAAGACACAATTTAAGTTGTGGGGTGCACATTGAAGAAAAACTTCTTCAATTTTAGGTTTATTTTTCCTTTATATTTACATATAGGTGTCATTTAATGCTTCTAAACTGCATATATTTATGGGCATATGACATACGTAGCTATTGAAATTCTATTATGACATTTAGATTTTAGGATTATTTATTAGAGCTAATATATGAGCATATAGAGCATATCGGTGTCACTTAGGCTAGATCCATGCCATATATTTTGAAAATTTTCACTGACTAACCTATGAAATTAAAAATTCCTCTAGTGTGATGAGACAAAAAACTAGGGTACTTTCAAACAGTTTGTGTGCTTGGTTTGTCTAAAATTTGACCTTGACAGATCTCTGTAGTCTTAGGTAGATTAAGAATTCGAAAACTGAGGAAAGTGAGGAGTAAAAACCAAACCACAAGTGGAGAGAATTTTTCACAAACTCTTAAAATAATCAAAACTATCTTGAACACTGCTTAGGAATGACTATAGGAGGGAAATGAAGTAGGCCATCATTGTTTGAATCATAACCTAAAGGCCGGTCCCAACATTTATAATCCTTTGTAATCAATTTTAAGCCTCATAGCTTGTTTTCTTGTTATGAACCTAAACATGATATATATATAAAAACACTCTATCTTTTTATGAATATCTTAGTTGGACCTATTTATGTGCATTCATGATTTTAATACTGCCTATTTTGATGATGTGAAAAGAGGGGATGCTAACATTGAAATACATATGTTTTCAGTTTTTGTTTCAGCTTTTATTTTGTTTAATAAAAAAAGAAAAAAAAGAGAAAAAAAAAAGAAAAAAAAGAAAAAAAAAGAGTTATATTTATTTCTTTAGTATTTCAGTATTGTCAATGATAGCCGAACTTTCTACTTTTGTATGAGTGTACATGTGAGTACAATTTGGAGTGCACGTAATGAAATATTTTGGGGGAGCTATGAAGACAAAGTTATGAGCATGAACAAAAAATACAAAGGCTTAACAAGAAATGATTAAGCTATATTGAAAAAAAAATTAAACAAAATAGGCTGTTATTATTGCTATGAGTGTACACTTAAGTTAGATTTAAATTCCTATTACACTTGTACCTTGAGCCATACCACGTTACAACCTAAAAGAAAGACCACTGATCCTGACTATAGTTTGACTTAAGTAGAATATAGATAGAGGAGAGAATTTAGAGGTTCTGTGCACTTAAGTATTAGGAAAGGATTTCTGTGAGTAGGATGGTGCCTGCAAATCACTTACAAAGTCTAGGAGGATTGAAATACTAACAAATGAAAAGGGTGACGTTGAGAAAGAATAGAGGATGAACTAAAAATCTAAACAACCTGAATGGCCCTAAGGAAGTATTAATGAGTCATAAACTATATGAATGAAAAATTAAGGTTACAATGATGAGTGAAAAAGAATTTAATTTTAAATGGCATGGCATGTTAGTTTTAGATTAGAGTCATTGTTTGGGAACGAACAATAGTTTAAGTTTGAGGGTATTTGTTAGTTGCATTGCATATTAACATTATTATATATATTTTACATATGTTCTACATGCGTTTAGGTAGAAAATAGGGTATAATTACTTATAATCAAGTACATAATTATTTATGTTCATGTTGCATGCTATTTATATATTTTAAAAATTTTAATATAGTTTTTATCATTTATATTAGTGATTTAATGCTTGAGGAATGATTAGTATTTGTTTGTGTAGGTTTATGATAATTGGGAGCAAATATTTACAAGAAGGAAGAATAAATATGGAGTAATTGATCACAAGTAGCTAATAGTCAACCCAACTTGGTTCAACCCAAAACAACGCCCGTGCCCATGAAGAAAATGACGAGATTTGTCAATGGCAAAAAGGTGTAATTTTGTTTCCTAAGTAAGGGGCACGATTGGAATGACATGGGAAGAATAGAAAATACAATACAAATCCGTGTTTAATTAGAATTCTAAAAGTTTGAAAATATATAAATAAGCTCTCTTAGTAGTCTTTTAGGGTTCGTTCATGATTCCAATTTTGAAGCAGTTATTGAAGACCAGAGAGAAGAGAATTGAAGAACATTATTGAAGAACAAGATCAAAGCCCAGTCTAGTATGATTTTTATTTTATTTAATTCTTTGTTTGGTACTTTCTTAAATATGTCTGGCTAAGTATTTTTATTTCTAGGACGTAATTTAGATTGTAAGAACTTTTGATTTTTATTTTGATTAATTTATTTTGAGGTATTGTTTTATATTCTGTGTGCTTAATGCTTTTATTGATTGATCACCTATAAATTGATTTTAGATTATTGAATTAACTCAGAAGAGAGGTTCAATAATTGGATAATCAGAATATAGACCTATTTGAATTAACAGACCCGAAGGTTGTTAATTCTGTAGGAGGTTGTACGCGATTAATATTTTTAATGCATTAGTTTATTGACTGTATGCCTCGGGAGGGGTTATTTAGTAATTTAACTGATAGGATTAAGGCACCTCGGGAGAGAGTTTTAATTATTTGTGCTATAACCTACAAGAATAAAATTTAGATTAATTGAAATAAATTTTAAAAGTGAATACATGATATTTTACTATCCTAAAATTTTAATTCATATATTTTTCAATTTAATATTTACTTGCTTTCAATTTGATTTTAAATTTAATTTAAGTTTAATTTAAGTTTTTAATATTTAATTTAATTTTAAGCCTTAATAAAATTTAAATTTAAATTAAATTAAGATTTAAGATATTAACCACAAACCGTTCCCAGAGGACGATAATCGATATTTATCGAATATATTACTATTGCGATCCTGTACACTTGCAATGATCCCAACACTGTCTTTGGCTGCTTCCAATTCATAACACAGTCTAGCTTCTCTGGATCTACATAGATGCCTTCCGCTGATACTACATGGCCAAGGAACTTGATCGTTTTCATACAGAATTCACACTTGCTGAACTTGACATATAATTGGTACCTTCTGAGGGTTTTCAACACTTTTAACAAGTGTTCTAAGTGTTCAGCTTCTGTCTTTGAGTAAATCATGATATCGTCCACGAATACCACCACAAACTGGTCAAGATATTATCTAAATACTCGGTTCATTAAATCCATGAATGTTGTTGGGGCATTGGTCAAACCAGAGGGCATCGCGGTGAACTCAAAGTGTCTATATCTTGTTCTGAAGGTTGTCTTGTATATGTCAGACTCCCTGATTCTCAACTATTGATGACCCGACCTGAGATCAATCTTTAAGAAATGAGTGGCTCTTCTCAATTGATCGAATAGGTCATCAATCCTCAATAGAGGGTATTTAGTTTTTACTGTAGCTTGGTTTAGATTTCGGTAGTTGACACATAGTCTTATGGAACCATCTTTCTTCTTCACGAATAGTACAGGAGCTCCCCAAGGTGACTCACTTGGCCTGATAAAGCATTTTCCCCAGAGCTCGTCGAGTTAAGACTTCAACTCGATTAGTTCTACTGGTGCCATTCTATAAGGAGGTATAGCTATAGGGTTGGTTCTAGGGTGAAGTTTAATCTTGAGTTCTAATTCTCTAGTAGGTGGTAGTTCGGGTAAGTCGTCTGAAAACACATCCTTGTACTTACTAACCATTGCTAGGTCTTGGATTTTCTTTAGTTTAATAGGTTCTTTTTCAGAGAGGTCCTAGAACTCATTCTTCTACCTTAAGCAGTTTATCATAGCTAAGGTTGAACTCTACAATAGTTGCTGCATATGCTTATTGATTCTATAGGTTTTTCTAGAAGGTAGGGTTATGGTCACTCGTCTCTTAAAACAATCTATTTGGGCTTGGTACTGGTTTAACCAATCCATCCCCAAGATTACATCATACCCATAAAAAGGTAAAGTACATAGATCAACTGTTAAGAATTTATCCCCAAACCTTAGGTCACAACTGTTGAGATTACTGCAAGTGTATAGGATCACAATAATAATATACTCGGTTAATATCGGATTATCGTCCTCTGGGAACAGTTTCTGGTTAATATCTTAAATCTCAATTTAATTTTAATCTCAATTTTATTAAGGCTTAAAATCAAATTAAATATTAAAAACTTTAAATTAAATTTAAAATTAAATTGAAAGCAAGTAAATATTAAATTGAAAAATAGATGAATTAAAATTCTAGGATAGTAAAATATCATGTATTCACTTTTAATATTTATTTCAATTAATCTAAATTTTGTTCTTGTAAGTTATAGCACAAATAATTAAAACCCTCTCCCGAGGCGCCTTAATCCTATTAGTTAAATTGCCTAATACCCCCTCCCGAGGCTTATAGTCAATAAACTAATGCTTTAAAAATATTAATCACGTGCAACCTCCTATAGAATTAACAACCTTCCAGTCAATTAATTCAAATAGGTCTATATTCTGATTATCTAAGTATTGAACCTCTCTCCCAAGTTAATTCAATAATCTGAAATCAATTTATAGGTGACCAATCAATAAAAAGCATTAAGAACACATAATATAAAATAATACTTCAAAATAGATTAATCAAAATAAAAATCAAAAGTTCGTACAATTTAAATTACATCCTAGAAATAAAAATACTTAGCCAGACATATTTAAGAAAGTACCAAACAAAAAATAAAATAAAATAAAAATCATGCTATATGTTCTTGATCTTCAATTTTCTTGTTGTTCTTCTAATCCTTCTTTTGCTTCTTCTTCTTCTCTGCTAAGCCGTCACAGTAGTTCTTGAATTCTCTAATAATGAATGAATAAATAAAATACTACTCACCTCTTTATATTGATATTTTTTTCTAGACTCCTTATTCAACCCAAACTAGATATTATCTCACGCTTCTAATTCAATTTGCTTTTCAATTTTTGTCTTCTTCTCCAAACTTTTTGTCATTGGTTTATCCCTTATTTATAGATGATACCCTTGTAAATTGCACACAGATTTTGACTCCAAAATTATGCCTGTCGTGCCCTTGAAATTCTTAGGAAATTACCATCTTTGCCATGACGTTTTGACAGTTGTGCCATCACTTTTGGTTCCTAATTACAATTCTACCATTCGCTTTTTTATTCACAATTTCATGCCTAATTTTCTTGTGAGTTTAGAGGGAATTTGGGCCTTGTTGAATGCATTGGACGGGCTTTGCTTGGGCTTTTGAATGGACCATGAACATTATGTCATATACATGTTTCTAGTTATTTTAAACCTACAAATATAATTGATAATCCTTTCTCGGGCATTAAATAAAAAAATATATAAAAAATATATTAAAATATTATAAATTTATAAATAATATGTAATACGAATATAATTGATTATGAATCTAATTATTAGTAATTATGTCATATTTCCTACCTAAACTCATGCAAAACATATATAAAATATATATGATAATGTTAGTATGTAATGCAACTAACAAATACCCCCAAACTTAGACTATTATTCATCCTCGAACAATAACTCAACTTTAAAACTAACATGCCATGCCATATAGAATTAAATTCTTTTTCACTCATCATTGTAACCTCAATTTTTCATTCCTATAGTTTATGACTCATTAACACTTCCTTAAGGTCATTCAGGTTGTCTAGATTTTCAGTTCATCCTCTATTCTTTCTCAACTTCCTTAGGGCCATTCTTTTTGAAGTCATAGTGGTCCCTATTGGTGTGGACACATTTAAAGTCATAGGTAGTGTTTTTGTCACAAGTTATAACCAATCAGCTAATTTCTCAAAAATAAACGATTTTGAGGCACTGTTAGCAACCCCGCAAGTGTACGGGATCACAATAGTAATACCGGTGAGACCGGATATCGTCCTCAGGGAAAAAAAATACTTATTCGTGTAAATTAAATCTCAATCTAGCGTTAGTTTTAATTTTATCAAGACGTTCAATTTAGTTTGATAAGCAGTTGTATAATCAGAACTTTAATTTCTCAAAAACAATAAAACTGAAATGAAATTGACTAGGCAACAATGTTTAAAAGGGCTGTTTGGGATAATAAACACCTTAGTATGCTCTGTAATTTTATTTGAAATTATAATTTACTAACACTACGATTATTGCACTTATAATTGAGACCCTATTCCTAGGCGTTCCAATTTTTCACTAAAGGTGTTTCTTAATACCCCCTTCCGAGGTGTTCAATCAACTACCCTGTGAATTCACATAAGAATTCATGTGCTATCTCCCTTAGATCCAGTCACAATTTTCCGATCAATGACTTGATATGGGTCTTTACTGTTATAACCTCTCACCGAGCTTCTCTCCTGAGATAATTCAGTGATCTTGGGTTCTTTACGCTTATGGCCAGTAAACATAAAGCTTTAAGCATGAACAAATAAAGAGTAGTGCAGATAAATCAATTAAACTGATGAAATCACTATGCATACATTGGAGTTTATATCCCAAACAGTGAAACTAAATTAGCTAGACATGGAAACAAACATAAACAGGGAAGATAAAGATAAGAAATCAAGCATACTCAAATTGAAATTGAAACTCCTTAAATCCTTCCAAAGAAAAACACTATTTCTCCTTCTTTAGCAACCACAGTCGTTTCTTTCCCAATTAGGTCTCTCCCTCTGCTAATCACACTTTTTTCTTTTATACCCGCACTCAATTAACCCTAAAAATCACGAGATTCTCAAAACTTAAGTGATGACCGCGGTCATTGATTCTGTGCAAAAACCCAAAAATTCTTTTCATTTTGTGGACTGCGGTCTGCCTGTTTCTGTGCAAATCATGTTTTGGTGACCGTAGTCACCAGAATGTGGATCGCGGTCACTAGTACGTTATGTACTGATCTGGTTCGTCTTTTGCTACCGTAGTCTTCAGTTGATGGACCGGGTCTGTTGGTATTCTTCTCATGATTTCCTTCCTGAAATGCTTCCTTCTGCACACTGCTTCAATCTATGTCCTGCAACACACTTAATTTCTTTCCCAGACATCATTTCTCATAAAGGAATAACAAAACTCATCAAAACAAGGTTTAAAAGCTATTAAATAATGCAAATCCCTAACTACATGCAATTATTGCTAATTTATGCAATTTTTACTTTTATTCTCCTTTATTTCTTCTAAAATGCAACCTTTTACCTATTCTAATGTTAGTTTGCTATGCAACTAACAAAATACCCCCAAACTTATACTTTTGTTCGTCCTCGAACAATGACTCTATCCTAAAACTAACATGTCATGCCATATAAATTTTAAATTCTTTTTCATCATCATTGTAACCTCAATAGTCCATTCCTATAGTTCATGACTCACCAACACTCCCTTAGGCACATTCATTTTGTCTAGATTTTCGGTTCATCATTTGTTCTTCCTTAACTTCACTCTATCATCAGTCAGTATCTCAATCCTCTTAGACATTGAAAGTGATTTGCAGGTACAATTTCATTCGTAGAAATCATTTCTTAATACCTAAGTACACAGATCCTCTCAACTTTCTCATTTATCCATCTTCTACTCAAGCCAAACTATAATTAGGATCAGTGGTCTTTCTCTTAGGTTGTAACATAGCCTGGCTCAGGGTATAAGTGTAGTAAGGGTTTAAAATTGACTCAGGTGTACACTTATAGCAATAATACTAACCTGATTTGTTTGATCTTCTCGCTATAGTTTGAACATTATTGTTCTATCCTTGTGTTTTTCTTTACTCATGTTCATGACCAAGTCCTCAGAACTCCCCCAAACTTCTTTTAGTATATACACTCCAATTAAACTCAAATGTACTCTCTTACAAAAGTCAAAAGTTCAGCTATCTTTGATAATGCTGAAATATTAAGAACATAGGTATGATTTTTTTTTTAAAGAGTAATGATAAAGTAAGACATAGAATTACACTTACACATATCTCAATGTTCACATCTCCTTCTTCTCTTGCATCATCAGAATAATTGATATTACAACCATGAGTGTACACAGTTAGGTTTAACTGAGGTATTCTTAATAGGCTCGAATGTTTCTACAACTTTTAGGTTCATAATCAAGAAAACCGGTTGTAAGGCTCAAAATTGTTTACAAAGGGTAAGAAATGCTAGGATTGGCTTTTAGGCTATGATTCAAACAATGATGGCCTACTTCATTTCCCTCCTATAGTCATTCCTAAGTAGCAATCAAGACAAATTTGATTATTTTGAGAATATGTGGGAAATTCTTTCTGCTTATGGCTTGATTTCTACTCCTCACTTTCTCAGTTTTCAGAGTCTTAGTCTACCTAAGAGTACAAAGATCTGTCAAAGTCAAATTTCAAACAAACCAAGCACACAGACTGTTTGAAAGTGGACTAATTCTTTGTCTCATCACCCTAGAGGAATTTTCAATTTTATTGGTTACTCAGTGAAAAAAAAATTTTTTTTTTTTTAGAAATATGGCATGACTCTAAACTGATTGACTACTATATGCTCATGTCCTAACTAATATGCCTATGCATTGACACTAATTCAATGACTCTACTTTCTACATGCCATGATTCTAACAATTTAATTATGCATGTATCCCAAAAAGATAAGAATGCAGCCAAAATTAGTAAGAAAAATTAACTTAAACCTTAAACCTTGAACCTTAAGCCTGAATTTGAAGAAGAATGCGAAGAATTGCGCGCACATACCCCCAAAACTTATTTTGTGCCTTGTCCTCAAGTGCACATAGATATCGAAACATGGACGTTGTGACATATCACACATGCATTCAAAGAAAACCAAAAAGAGAGAATTAGTCTAGAATTTAAAGCAAAATGAGGATTAACATAGATCACTTAAGGACATAGATAAACATTTTTCACAGTCAGAAGAAAACAAGAAAGAACAGAAAAATCACAAATATCTCGTAGTTCAAAATAGCAAACAGAAGCGAGAAAAAGACAAAATAAACATCAAACTGTGATGCTCAAAGATCAGCACCAAACATCTCTTCCTCAGTAATGAAATCATTGAAGTGATCCCCACCATCTGCATCATCATCATCATCATCATCATCACCAGCATCGACATCCATAGGCTGGGGCGGCAGCACTGGAGGAACACAACACGTCATCTCCGTATAGGGAATAGCACAAGGGGGCGGAGGAAATACTACTGCCATATCCGGATCTTTACGGTACATCCACTCTGTCATGTATGCCATCCAGTGCATCATGGTGTGCTCCGTAGTCGTTAGACGTGAAACTGCAGCGGAAGAAGACTGAGGCACGTCTGTAGGAAGTGTAGGGGTAGGGGTAGGAACTGAAGCTGGTGGATAAGACTCAGCAGAGGATCTATGCCTCTTAGAAGCTGAGTCTGTGAGCATCTTTACCGCTATATGGTCCTTCATCTTCAACAATGGCTCAGTTTTGTCCTAGACAACTCCCGCCCTTTTGCATAGTTCGGTGATCAAAGTGGGATGTGGCAGACCGGCATTTGTTTTGTCGATGGCTGATCTGATAGAACTGAAAATAATTGTCCCAATATTGATTGGGAGCCCCTTTATAATACAATAAACTAAAACAACCCTTTGAATAGTAACTCAGTTAATGGCTAAAGAAGGAAGAAGATTAGCACAAACAAGATACAGCCAAACCTTAGCCTGTGTGGTGAATGTAGTCTTCATTAAGTTCACAGGCCTGTTGTTGTAGCAGATCAAAGAAGCCCCCTCAACACAGAGTTCTCAGTACCTCATCTGCATCGAACCTCGGCAGCAGATTGTAATACTCATCCGGTGTGTCGTTTGGCAGCCCATATACCTCATTAATCACTGCCGCATTGAACGACACCCACTTCCCCCGTACCCAAACAGAAGTACCCTCTCTGTCCAGAGCATTGGCATAAAACTCTTGAACCACTGACACCACAGTGTTACCAGGTGCTTTGATCAGCCTCTGCCATTTGCGGGCCTCTATCATGGCATCTATGCCCAAGTTACACTCTTCCGTCATCAGCATTATACCCCTCTCCGGAATCAAGTGTCTGTTTGATTTGATTATTGTCAGCCTTTGCTTAGCATTTGCAGTTCTAAATCGATTCCTATCTGACGGAGGCGGAGGAGGTGCTTGTTGTTTGCCTTTTGATGCAGGTAGTTTCATTCTTGGAGGCCTACAATCACAGAGATTAACACCAAGGAAAACAACACGACTCATGTGTATAACAACATCTCAACTATTTAAAATTCTCAACACATAGCTCTAATACATGGTTTCATTGCCATTATCAATCTCATCATGTAACATTGAACCTTATACTGGTTTGTATGATGAATAAAATTCAGAATTTGATGAAGAGACACCACATTTCATGAAACCACACATATAAAAACATTAATAACACATGAAAATGGGTATGAACATCCTTTAGTGCACAAATGAATCACATAGATGACATTCTTAGAATCAAGAAGAGAAATAGATCAATCTTTGATCTAAAATCACTATGAAGGCAATCCTAAACCATTTCAACCATTAAAACCATTTCTAAATCATTTTGAACTATCTAAGTCATCTTAAACCACCTAAACACTTAAATAAATGCAAGAACTAGTAAGAAATTGAAGTAAAACACTTACATTTTGATTATAGGATGATGAAAATCTTAAAAACTCGAAGAAGAATTCCAGAAGTCACACAAATTTCAGAGTTTCCAACGCACAAATGAGCCAAAACTACCGCAATCTTGCATTTATACAATGCATGGACCGCGGTCTTGCTTTATGGACCGCGGTCCATGTACATGGTCTTTGAAATAGGAAAAAACCCTTGAACTGGAGACCGCGGTCCACAATTTTTCACTGTGAGTGCTGACCGCGGTCACCAGGTTGTGGCTAAAACACCCTTTCTGTGACCCGCGGTCACTGAAAATTTACATTCTGGTGACCGCGGTCCATGTGATTCTGCATCAAATGGTATGTTCTGTGGACCGCGGTCATCAGAACAATGTTTTGTTTATTGAACCAATAACCGAGGTAACCATTTTATGAACTGCAGTCTACAGTGTTTGTGGACTCTTGTAAGCAATTGTAAGTGCAAATACACAATTTCTCTATGAAAAACTAACAAACTAACTAAAAAAAATTGTAATTAAACCAATTCCTAAAGTGGGTTGCCTCCCACACAGCGCTATTATTAACGTCGTTAGCTCGACGTGGATACGATATGTCACTCCTTCAGCACTGTCATTGAGACAGTTTGCTTCAGTCCTCCATAAAAGATCTTCAAACGCTGACCATTCACCTTAAATTTGTGTCCATCTTGCAAGCTTTGCACTTCAACTACACCATACGAAAATACTTGTGTCACTAAGAACGGTCCGGACCAACGGGACTTCAACTTTTCAGGAAATAGTCTTAGCCTTGAGTTAAATAACAGGACTTGCTGGCCAGGTTGGAACTCCTTCTTCTCAATGATCTGATCATGTCATTTCTTCATCCTTTCTCGGTAAATGGTGTTATTCTCAAATGCTTCCCTACGAAACTCGTCTAATGCAACCAACTGAAGCAAACGGTTCTCTCCACATGCTGTTGCATCAAAGTTCAACTTCCTAATAGCCTAGTAAGCCTTATGCTCCAACTCACAAGGTAAATGGCAGGACTTTCCATACAGCAACTGGTATGGCGACATACCAATGGGTGTTTTAAATGTTGTCATGTACGCCCACAATGCATCATCTAACTTTTGAGCCCAATCCTTATGGTTTGTTCCAACTGTCTTTTGCAGTATAGCCTTCACTTCTCTGTTGGAGACCTCAACTTGTCCATTAGTTTGTAGATGATATGGTAAGGTGACTTTGTGCCTCATGCCATACTTGCTAAGAAGATTATTGAAGATTTTGTTGCAAAAATGTGTTCCTTCATCACTCACAATGGCTCGAGGAGTACCAAAATGGGAGAAAATATTTCTTGTAAGGAACTTAATGACCACTCGTGCATCATTCTTTGTTGTGGCCACAGCCTCTACCCACTTAGAAACATAATCCACAGCTAGTAGTATGTACTGCTTACTGTTTGATGGAGGAAAAGGGGCCCATGAAGTCTATGCCCCAGACATCAAATAACTCAACCTCTACGAAAGTAGTTAAAGGCATCTCATTTCTCCTTGATATGTTCCCCTGTTTTTGGCACACTTCACATGACTTTACAAACACATAAGCATCATTCAGCATACTAGGCCAATAAAATCCACTTTCAAGAACACGCCTAGCTGTACGTTGATGGCTATAATGACCACCATAAGGTGATGCATGACAGTCATGAAGAACCTTGTTAAAATCTTCTTCTGGGATGCAACATTGGATGACTTGATCAGCACATCTCCGATATAAGAATGGATCATCCCACAAATAGAACTTGCTCTCATGCAAAAAACGCTTCAATCGACTTTGGGAGAGATCCGGTGGAGTCACACCTGTAGCTTTATAATTGGCAAAATCTGCATACCATGACACATTACTACTGATAACAAAAAGGCTCTCATCCAGAAAAACTTCTACAATACTTTCCGGATCAGGATTTGCATCATTGGATAGACAATGACAAGTGATCAGCTACCACATTTTCTGTGCCCTTCTTGTCTATCACCTCTATGTCGAACTCTTGTAGCTGCAGAATCCATCTTATGAGTCTTGGTTTTGTGTCCTTCTTTGCAAAGAGTTGGCGAATAGCTGCATGATCAGTGAAAACAGCTAATAGTTCCTTTTCAGTGGTGGTGTAGTTCCTTTGCGCATCATCTAACGTCTTGCTTGCGTAGTAGATGGCTCTAAACATTCTATCCCGTCTCTGCCCCAACACTGCGCCAACAGGAAAGTCACTAGCGTCACACATAATCTCAAATGTTTCCCCCCAAACTGGTGTAGACATAATAGGAGTAGATATCAATGCCTTTTTCAATGTATTGAAGGCTTCAATACATTCACCAGTAAACTTAAATTCAGCCTCTTTTTCAAGCAGCTTACATAATGGCCGAGTGATTTGGGAAAATTTTTTAATGAACCTTCGATAAAAACCTGTGTGCCCTAAGAAATTGCGCACTTCTCTCACTGATGCTGGAGGTGCTAACCTCTCAATGGCTTGAATCTTTGCTTTATCAACCTCAAAGCTATTAACAGAAACTTTATGACCTAGGACAATGCCTTCCTTGAACCATAAAATGACATTTCTCCCAATTTAGAACCAGATTTTTTTCTTCACAGTGTGAAAAAACCTTGTCCAAATTAGTCAGACATTCATTGAATGTTACACCAAACACTGAAAAATCATCCATAAATACCTCCATGATGTCTTCAATAATGTCTGAAAATATGACCATCATATATCTCTGAAAAGTAGCTGGAGCATTACACAACCCAAATGGCATTCTCCGAAATGCATGTCCCATAAGGACACGTGAAGGTTGTCTTCTCTTGATCCTCGGGTGCAATGACTATTTGATTGTATCCGGAATAACCATCCAAGAAGCAATAAAAATCATACCCAGCTATCCGATCTAGCATTTGATCAACAAACGGTAAAGGAAAATGGTC
>JAJIYU010000146.1:0-66823 GCA_030144865.1 Tinospora cordifolia | reverse complement strand
TTTTCATGTGCCAACCCACCATTTGCACCCAAAATTAATTTATTCAACTTATTTCATTTATTTTTCTCAAACTTATTTATCTTTAATTATTTGACAAAATTTTGGGGTATTACAGATAACAAAGGGAGCTTTGGTTGTGATGAAGGGGCAGAAATCCAGGAATCTCTACACATTGTTATGGGCCTATAGTTGTAGGTGGAGCTGCAATTTCATCATCGTCAAACCACTTGCAGATGATACTCAATTATGGCATATGCGGCTTGGGCATATGAGTAAGAGGGGCATGATGGAGCTATTCAAGAGGGACCTTCTTTCGGGTATTAAGTAATGCAAATTAAATTTCTACAAGTATTGTGTAGTTGGTAAATAGTGCAGGGTATAGTTTAAGACTGTTACACACAAAAGTACAGAGGTGCTTTATTATATACATTTAGATGTTTGGGGGCTAGCAGAGGTCAGATCTACAGGGGGAGTTAATTACTTTGTTAGCTTTATTGATGATTTTTCTAGGAAGGTTTGGGTTTACTTCATGAAGTCTAAATATGAAACTTTTTCAAAGTTCAAGGAGTGGAAAGCTGAAGTAGAAAACCAAACAGGAAGAAAATCAAGTAGTTGCGATCAGACAATGGCAGAGAGTATAAAAATCAAGCATTCCTATAGTTCTGCAAGGATGAGGGCATCACTTGTCATTTTATAGTTCCTGGTACTCTACAATAAAATGGAGTTGCAGAACGGATGAACAGAACCTTGTTAGAAAGGTCTAAGGGTATGAGACTACATGTTGGGTTTTCTAAAACATTTTGGGTAGAAGTAGTTAATATGACTACATATGCGGTGAACAAGTCTCCATCTATAGGTTTCGAAAATAAGGTTGCAGAGGATGTATAGACAGGTAAACAGGTTGATTACTCAAATTTAAGAATTTTTAGTTGTCCAACTTATGTGCATGTTCCCACAGAGAAGAAGTCTAAATTGGATTCCAAATCTTTGAAATGTATTTTTCTTTGCTATGAGAAATGGGTTAAAGGATTCAAGTTATGGGATCCAGTGAATAAGAGAAAAATTATCAGCATAGATGTTATCTTTGATGAGAAATCTATGCTGAAAAATGATAATGAGTTTGAATGCACATCTTAGAGCAATGTTAGTAGTGCGAAATAAGAGGTTTCACATATATTATAGCAATAGGTTGACCACTGGCAGACAAAAAGTATTGCCACTTCTAGACCATAAAGAACCATCACATTACCAACTCAATGTAGAGATGACGATGAAACATCCTTTATTCTCATCTCTAATTCAAGGGATCCTACTACATTTAAAGATGTTATCTCACATACAGATGGACATAAGTAGATGAAGGCTATGGAGGAGGAGATGGAATCATTGCATAAGAATGGCACATGGGAATTGGTGACATTACCTAAGGATGAGAAGAAAGCAATAGAGTGCAAATGGGTTTTCAGAAGAAAGGAAGCACAGAATAAGAAAGAAGGTGAAAGATTCAAGGCAAGGCTTGTAGCCAAGGGATACTCACAGAGGCACGGAGTTAACTATAATGAGATATTCTCTCCAATTGTGAAGCACACTTCTATTCAAATGTTGTTAGCCATGGTAGTTGAGTATGATTTGGAGCTTGAGCAGTTTGATATAAAAATGGCTTTCCTCCATGGTGACTTAGAGGAAACTATTTACATGGAGCAGTGACAGGGATTTAAAGAGCTTGGAAAATTGAATTGTGTTTGCAGGCTGAAGAAATCTTTATATGGTTTGAAGTAATCTCCAAGGCAGTGGTACAAGTGATTTCATTCCTTTATGTTAAAGATTGGCTACACTCGGTGTGAGTATGATTGTTGTGTTTACACTCGATATCTTGATTATTTTTTATTATCTTGTTGATTCATGTAAATGATATGTTGATTGCTACTAAGGAAAAAGCTAAAATAGAGGGATTTGAATCCTTGTTGAGCAAGGAGTTTGATATGAAGGATCTTGGTGCTGCAAAAAAGATCCTTGGGATGGATATCTAGAAAGAGTGTTAGAGAGGTTCAGCATGGAACATGCCAAACTGGTGTTGACACCTTTAGCAAGTCATTTTCAGTTGTCTGCACAACAGAGAACCACTACCAAGCAAGAGGTGGCGGAGATGTCTCATATTCCATATGCCAGTGTTGTTTGATGTTTCGTGTATTCTATGGGCAGATATAGCTCATGTAGTGAGCATAGTTAGTAGATACATGTCTAACCCAGAGAAATAGCATTGTAAGGCAATTAAATGAGTGTTAAAAGTATTTGCAGGGTAAGCAATTTCAAAAAACTGGTGGTGCTTGTTTAGTTATGGGATATGTAGATTTTGATTTTGCAGGAAACCTTGATGCTAGAAAATCTATTACAATTTATATATTTACACTACCTGGAGGCCCCATTAGTTGGAGATCAATGTTACAATCCTTAACAACATTGTGCACCATAGAGGCAGCGCACATGGCAGCAATAGATGCATCAAAAGAAGCCTTGTGGCTTAAGGGGTTGGTAACTGAGTTGGGTTGCCACATGATTCCATTTAGTTGCATTATGATAATTAGACTGCTATTTATTTGGCAAAGAATTAGGTGTATCGTGCTAGGACAAAGCACATTGATGTTAGGTTTCACAAGATACGAGAGTTGATTACTTTGGGTGAGATTATTTTTCAAAAGGTCCATACTAATGATAATGCAGTTGATATGTTAACGAAGATTATAATAGTGGAGAAGTTCAAGCCTTGCTTTAACTTATTGCATCTTCGATAGGAGTAAGCACCTTCACATTTGGAAGTGCTTACTCCAAACGTGAGGTTTTTTATAAAGGTAGTTTGGAGGTTGTTGCTAATTTGTGGTTGTAGCCCCAAGGTGGCTGCATGGATTGCTCGCTAAGGTGGAGATTTGTTATATAATGGATCACAATCCTAACGGGCCCAGTTTATTGAGCCCACACTTTATGTGGGTTATTTGTGGAGTCCATTATTAGGCATGTATAAATGCATCTTGAATTAAGGTTTCTTATTAATCCTGATTATAAGAGATAGTAAGAGAACCCTGACTAGAGACTAGGATTTATGTTTGTATTCCTCCAATTTTCATAATGGATTTCTTTTCTATCACCTGTGGATGTAAGCATAGCCGAACCACGTAAATCTTGGTGTCTTGTGTGATTCAATAGTTCTATTACTTGTTGCATTCACAATTATTTCAATCACTTAGATTGATCAATCTAGATCGTTCTAAGGGCTTTCGCGCCAACAATAAGGTCAATCCAAATGCTCAAACCTTTTTCATCCGTGAAATGGGGTCAATCCAAACTCCCACTTCACCAAGAGAGGAAGTAGGGTCAATCCAAACACCCATTTCCAAATCAAGAAGTCAAATAATTGGCAAGCTAGTAGTCTAGCTTAGAACATTCACAATGAAATCCATCACCGCACTGGTAAGCAGTTATAATCTTTATAAATCTTTCCATAATGACTAATCTTAGTAATAACAAATTAAATTAGATATAAAATAGGAAAATAGCGTGTGAGCATGGTAAACATCATTCTATCTTTATCATAGGCATATTATTTGATCTTTCATAGAGTATAGATCATAACATCATACACATCATTCAGTCAAGCATCGACCCATTCTTCAAATAGCTTTAAGCACACATATTCAAGGTTTAACATATACATTCAATTCAAAACATAGTCCTAGACTACAAGCATACATGCACACATTATTTGAATTAAGATAATAATTCAAAATTCGAAAATCAGATCCACCTTATAGTTTTAGTTCCTTCTTATCCTTGGATCATTATTCCAAGCCTTCTTGAGCATCTAACCTTAAGGATTAAGAATCAATTCATTGTTTTCAGTGATTAATGTGTGTTTAATACTTTTGAACCATGTTCTAATGATTCTCTATCCTATATGATGTTTAATTGTGTAAAGATATCATTCTAGATGAGTTTAAATGTGTTATTGCTTCTATGTACGACGATAAAAGAAAGAAATACCACAATAATCAGTACACATAAGTGAGAAACGATAAGAGTAGAAGCATTGTCGTGGTAGGCTACCTTGATAACTAGAGGAGATCACAAAAGAATGATCATATCACCTCGGTAGAGTTCCATAGTAACGAGTGGGTGATACAGATGTTTCGACATAGTACTGCGGTAACTATTGGGTGATACATAAAATTTGTCATACCATTGCAGTAGAGTACCGTGATAACTGGAGGGAATTACAAGATATGGTGAGTGCAGTACCATGGTAATAGTGATTAGTATCGCGATAATTAGCATGAGAATTTGACTTTCATGCATGTTTCATCCATCCTTTGTTTTCCTATATCCTTGGCATCCTAATCCCTCAAACTTTAGACCACAAACCATGCATTGAGACTTAAATAGAGTCATTATACCTTCTTTGATGTGTTGAATCCTCCACTTGCTCCAAAAATTGTCTTAACTCCTTATAGGATTCTATTTTTTATGATGGAAGTAGGCTAACACTTCAAAGGTTTTATAGGGATTCTAATATCAAAAGGATGATCAACAAAACTTGATCAAACAAAACTAGGTTCCATGTCTAGAACTTGGAATTGCTATGCATTGTTTTGGGTTTTCTTCTTCCTGCTATTATGGTTGCTATGTGGGACGGATAGGGAGTGAAAGACTGTAAAGAGGATGGCTAGGAGATAAAGAAAAGAAGAGATTCACACTTACTTGAATGGTGAGAATGTGGTGCTCATGCAATGTCTATATAGAGTTCAATTTGTATTGCTTTAGTAAGTTTTGTGTTGTTTCCTTGGGAGAACTCCTTCCTAAACATTCCCTTTTCTATTTTGCTTGTTTTCTATGCACCATTATTAGTAAGTAATGATATTAGCAATAGCCTCACTTTTGGAAACTTTACATAATCATTTTTGCATAGGTTTTACGTATTACAGCGGTAACTAGAACATAGTGTATTTACTTGTTCTTTTGGGCCTGCAAAACATGCACTACCGCAATAGTGGAATTCATTACCGTGATAACCAATGAGATGATTATGTGCAAACTTTTGTGTTTTGTTTAGGTTTACTTACCCTTCATATGTGTAATTGTACATATTTTGCATTGTTGTTTCCATGATTTTCTCAAAGTTTAATTTATTTAAATTAATTGTTTTCTTTAATAAAATTTTGGGGTATTACATCTCAGTAAAAAGTGAGTGATACAAACATTCTATTATACTATCACAGTAAACATAGCAAGTGCAGTACAAGGGTAATAGTGATCAGTATTACGGTAATCAACACGAAAAGCAGACTTTCATGCATGTTTCACCCATCTTTTGTTCTCCTATGTCCTTGGCATCCTAATCCTTCAAAATCTAGACCACGAACCATTGACTGAGACTTAGATAGAGTCATTATACCTTTTTTGATCTGTTGAATGCTCCGGTTGCTCCAAAGAATGTCTTGACTCCTTTTAGGTTCTATTTTTTATGATGCAAGTTGGCTAACACTTCAGAGGTTGTTATAGGGATTCTAATCTCAAAAGGATTATATGAACGAACTTGATCAAACAACCAAAGATCAATTTTACCTTATAGAACATCTAGAAGTAGGTTATATGTCCAGAAGTTGCCACTACTATGCAGTATTCTGGGTTTTTCTTCTTCCTACTACTATGGCTGCTTTGTGGGAAGCCAAGAAATGAAAGATTGTCAAGAGGATGGCAAGGAGAGACAGAAGAAAAGGGATTTGCACTTGCTTGAGTGGTGAGAATGGGGTGCTCATCCTAGGTTTATACAAAGTTCAATTTGGATGGGTTTAGGAAGTTTTGTGTTGTTTCCGTGGTAAAACTCCTTCCTAAACTCTTCTCCTTTCTGCTTTGCTTGTTTTCTATGTGCAAGTATTAGTAAGTGAAGATTTTAGCAATAACTAATACATTTGGAAACTTTATATAATTGTTTTTTTTTGCAGGTTTTACATATTACCGTTGTATTTGAATGCATTACCATGATAATTAGAACACAGTTTATTAACTAGTTCTTCTGGGCAAAACACGTGTTACTACAGTAGTGAAATTTATTACCGCGATAACCAGTAAGATGATTACATGTAGACTTTTGGTATTAATTTATGGTTTACTTACCCCTTCAGACGTGTAATTGTATTATTTTGCGCTGTTATTTTATGATTTTCTCAAAGCTTATTTTATTCAATAAAATTTTGGGATATTATATATCAACAGTCAGGTCAAGGGCCAGGTTCTATCTGGAAAGGGCTATCAAATAACCCTCTTGGCTAACGAGACAGAGGTCAACCTCAATGATCATGGGCTATCGAATGCCTCTGCACTTTCATCAAGATAGTTGAGGTAAGTGGCACTTCCCTGTTCTTTACTTGTTTATATATTATTGTGAATTTCCTGACACATTTTTCATTTTTATTCTTTGTAGGCGACCTATAAGTCCTCATTTACTTACCAAAATATAAAAACTCTATGAGCTCCTACCTTGTTGAAAGCAAAAAATTGAAAGATGAGCTAGCCCAAGTGAAAAAAAAGGATCCAGCTAAGTTTGACTCTAACCTAGCATCAATTGTATATGAGTTAAAGATGGCCAAGGAGTAGATATTCTCTTTCCACATTGAGTTGAAAATTGTTGGGGCCCATGTCATGGAAAACTTCAAGGTATCAATTGAGATGGAGGCTATACACACCAAAGAGTATGAACAAGGCCAGATCAATATATGTAACACCCCAATTTTTGGTCGGACCTCCGTTCACATGTTACGTCACGAGTGGATCATTGCCCAACGAAAATCGAAGTGCTACTAAAAATTTTCTTCTGTCAAAATCTTTTTCTTTAAAATTTAGTTCATAATTCTTAGTTCTCCATCCAATGTCTATATAGATATTCAATGCAAAATAGAAGATCACAATAATTTCTTCGGATAAATCATAAGTAATGCAGTGGAATAACTTTAAAATTCCATTATTAAAACTAAGGTTATCAAACAAGCAAAGTCATTTAACGATAAAACAACTAAAGTTAAAACCAATGTAAATAGATTAAAAACAATCCCGTAAAATGCATAAAACATGACCTCCCAATGAGGTGTCCAATCAAAGTGTGAGTCTTCTAACGTATTTTATCATACGCTATGTTCATATGTACCTGAAAAACAAAGTGGGAGTGAGCTTGAAAGTTCAGTAGATCGATCCTACATGTCACGTGCATTATATAGACCCGATCCAAAATATTACAAACATTTTCAAACATTAGGCGTTCAAACATTCATTTGTTTTAGTTAGGGTCTAAGACCGGAAGAGGGTTGAGATGCCTCTCGGTATTCCCTGTGATCCAATCTAATCGTAATCATAGAGGCCTCAGGTACTGGTACCATCTAAAATCAGTCATATCTTAGTATCACAGTCTAAGAGAGAGTACTTACCGTGGCTCGTACCATCTCCCCAGGACTTCAAGTTGTCACAGGCAACTCCGGGTGCGTACGATCCTCCTTGTGGCTCGACAATGGCACCGGTTTGTGAATTCTTAATAAACCATTGTCTTATTTTTGTTTTACAAACAACCTCAATCACATCAAGCATCACACAATATATTAGAAAACGTAATCCAAACTATGCTTGCAATTTAACAAGATAAAGTGCGTGAATAATCAATAGGGTCTAGATGCATATGTTCCTAGTCATGCATGCCATATTTTTGTAAAGCCAAATGCAAGATCATGTCATGAACTGATTACACATGAATTAAATAATTCATTATATATCACACATTATTCACATAGACTAAACAATTTCAAATCAATTTCCTACTAAAATCCTAATAACCTAGAACTATTCAATCGAATGCTTTGAATCTTAAATCCGTATAATAAAAATGAGCAAGGAAGTCACGCCCACCTGATTTGGCCGATCTTCGGGGCTCCTTGCTTTTTATCGAAGGACCTGATACTCTCGATTATAAAATCTGAAATTCAAGAATCGATAAAATTCCTACGTTCTTAATTCATATTACATCTTATTAGAAATAGTTTTTCAACTAATTATAGAATCTGGATATAAGTTTCAACTAAATTTAGATGATTTCTAAATTCTAGAATTTTATACATTCTAATTAAAATAACTTTTAAGTCTTCTAAATTTCCTTAATTTGAAATTAAAACCTTAATAATTTACTTGCCAGCTTTTTCGTAGAATTTAATTTCTAATTACTCAATCTTCAAAGTTTACATGATTTATCATAATTAATTTAATTACGAACAAAATAAGACTTCTAAATGTATTAAGTTTAATTTCTGGGCCTAAGATTTTATTATTTTCTTATCAAAGATTTTTAATTCAAAAATTTTATTTTTCATGTTTTTAACTAATTTAAATTATTGAATTCTAAACTTTCAACATTTAATAAAATTATTAATATGTTGGAGAACCATTTCTCCAATCCTAATCGAAAAGATTAATTATTTTAATTTTATTAAATTAATTAATCTTTGTATTCAATAATTAATAAATAATCTCATATTAAATTTATTTAATTTGAATTATTAAATAACTATTCTAAACTAATTTTTATAATTGATTTAATTAATCTCTATTTAAATAAGATTTTTTTTCTATTTCCATCTATAATCGACTAAAATACATTTCATACTATCTAGGATTAAAAATTTAAATTTTTTACGACGAACTCACACCTAAATGAAGGTACGTTCAGCAATTCATTGAGCTCCCAATCACGGTCAGCATAAAACGATTAACATCCACACGCCAGTTGAAAAACCAGATCACCACCAGCAACACAAAATTTACGTTTCAACTCTTGTTCCTCGCGGACCCATGATCGCCATGCCATAACTTTATTTTATTATTTTTTTTTTCTGGTTTTCTAATCATGCTCCACGGTTATCATGCACCAATTCAAACAACCCAAAACCAGGTTTCTGATTTCTCCAATTTACAGCTCACGGACAAGGTTGAAACTTCACAAGGCATCCAGCCCCCTGTTTTTATTTCTCTCATCTACCGTCCAAAATTGAGCACGACCTCTTCTCCGTTCTTCTTTCCTCCATGCGTGGTTCATGGCAGCACAGCTGCTTCATCTTCATTCTGCAGCAGCAGCAGTAGCGACGACAGCAGCAGCTTCAATTTTCCTTCTTCATGCCCAAACTTCAGCAGCAATGGCTTCTCATCTCCTTCATTTCAGCTTCCCTTTCTCTGCATCACGATAACAACCCAGCGACAACCCGCAATGCCCCAACATCAAAATTCCAACTAGAACAGAGCACAATCAAGCTTCAAACTGAAATTTAAACCAAGAAAATGCATCACACTACCCATCATGGCTTCAAGTTGTTCTCTTCTGTTACACCGAATGGATGCTCTATCCAGAAATTTGAACCATAAAAACAAAATTCCAGCTTGCTCTTCTTCTCTCGTTCGATTTCCCTTTCCTTCCTCTGTTCGTGCAACAACGAGCCAGAGTAGCACCAGCGGTGGCAGCACCAGCAGAGCTGGTCTTCTTCCTCTTCGTCTTGTCTACCCGAAGCACCAACTACGCCCACCATTAGTCATCCCCTCCTCTTCGTTTCATTCCCCTTCTCCGTTCGGCAGCAACAGCAGCAGCAGATGCACCTTTGTTCCTCCTTTCTCTGTTCATGCAACGACGCCCAACATCAGCAACCACATCACGTCTCCCTGTTTTCGAATCTTCATCCTTGCATGGTTTCTTCTTCCGTTCTGCTCCCTGTTTATGTGACGATGCAGCAGCTTCCTCTTCTTTTTCGTCCGGCAGTAGTGGTAATAGCCAGCAGCAGTAGCAATAACAGCAACAGCAACAGTAGACGGCAAAATGGTCTTCTTCCTCAATACATGGCATATGAACTGATGGATCTTATACAGTTTCCAGAGTTGGAGTCTGGAATGTACCGTCTCCTATCTCACCATTTGCAGACACACTATCATTAAAGGCCTTAATCTCTGCTGAAGTATCTTCTTCCCACTTGATTTCTTCATGCCATTGTGTCCTTTCATCCAGAAACTGAACATCCCGTAGCTTATTCCCGAATCAACCCGAGAGTCTACTTCCCTCACCGCCAAACCAGAGTTTTTTGGTTTGGCCGAGAGCTCCCTCCCGATTTCTTTCTTTCTTTCTTTTTTTTTTTTTTTTTTTTTTTTTACCTATTTGATATATATACATATATATATATATATATATACACTAATCGTATTAATATATATATATATATATCTTATTATAAGTCTATATATTAATAATGTCCTTCCTTATTCATTTTAATTTTTTTCTATTATGTGTATAAATATTTCTCGATCATCAGTTTATTCTCACTTTCGAATCACTACTTTCAACAATCAATAATATGTTCCAATGCTACACTTCATCATATATTTTAATTAATTAATTAATTTTATTTTATATTATGGCTACTCGCGAAATGACATGATTACAAAGTTACGGGGTGTTACAATATGCATCTAGACTTTGGGCAATACTTTGAGGCACAAGTCAATCGAATGCCTTCAACGTGCACATAGCCAGTCAAATAGAGATCACAAAGGGGTCCCCACCGAGCAAATCAAGGAGGAAAGTTTAGATTCGATAAATCATGGAATGAGGTGTGAGATCTTTGTTTGATGAATTTGATCCAATGACTAAGATACGAGCGTGTCGATCATGACCATCAAATCACAACCAAAATCTAAATGGCATGATCTGACATTGTATAATGATATGTGATTATCAACAAAGTCACATCATATCTAAAGGCCAAAAGACGCGATTCAACATTGCATAAATCAGTGTCACAACCAGCCACGATACACCTATGAATAAAGAACCTCGTTTTCTAATATTTTTATCACAAAAATCATTAAAATTTTGATTTTTCTTTTGCTCTTTCTCTCTATCTAAGATTTTTTAAAAAGCATTATTTATTATTTGTGAATTGAGCATGCCAATTTTTTGGTCTAACTAATTTGGTGATTTGAAGTGCTATAGTCGCTTAAATTGAGATTGTTGTATCTTTTGAGATAAGTGTCATATACGATGAATACCTAAGGAGGATATCAATTTCTAAGAAGATTAAATACTTTAACTTCAATTTGCTGCAGTTATTCTACTAAATTTACAATCCCTACTTTAATGAATTTTTTGAAATTTCATCTATCATCTTTCTAAAATCAATATCCTTTTATTCTTAAGAAATTATTTTATTCTTAACAAAATTCTTTAAAGGGGAACACGTCCAACACCCAATAAGCACATTGTATCTCAAGTATGTACTAATGTAGGCAACTTAAAATGATTATGGAATTTGGAGTTCTTTACACCCCTTCATTTCTAAGTTATGAGCTTGATGACAACCATTTATTTTAAAAGAAGAAGGTAACATTTCAAGTACTCCTCCTTGCTAAAATGACATTTCCATGTCTCTTTGGACTCCTACTCTTATGCATCCCTTATAAAAAAACCCAAAGCTTAATAGCTCAAACTTGCATCTCTTATATCTGGAGGATCATTTTTGAAAGAATCTCTGCTAGAAAAATTGCTTGAAAGCCCCATGACTATGTTATGCTCTTTGTTCTTACACCACCAACCTAAGAGCTTGTTAGAGATTTAACCAATATTTATAGTAAACATGATTCATTGGGAGTTATTATGATGCATGCACCTATTTAATAGGTTCATGTTTTAATAGTTCATGAATGTATTAGGAATAAATAGTATACATGCATTTACTTAGAGGTGTGTGATCCATAAACTTACAAGTTCATATATGTTTAGATTCACGTATGTATTTAATAGGTAGACTCCTATAAATACCTTTTGTATGTTTCATTTCATCATTGAGCAAATTGCATAAGTTCTAGTGCAAGATTCAAGTTTTTCATCTCCTTCTTTAATATTTTTCTTGTTTAGTGTTTCAGTGCTTACTATATTTCCACTAAAGTAGTATTAGAGCAAGGTTGATTTCCATGGCTTCCAACAATAACATGTTGTAACCCCAACTTCCCAAGTTTAACGGGAAGAGCTATATTCATTGGAGTATAGAGATGAAGGTATTGTATAAGTTACAAGATTTATGGGACATAGTTGAGAATGACTATGTTGAACTAGAAACTCAAGCTGGACTTACCCAATAACAAGGTAATGAGTTGAAGGAGAATCGAAAGAAGGACAACAAAACACTATTTCATTTTTCAAGCGGTGGATGAAGTAGTGTTTGAGAGGATCCCAACAACCACTTCTGCAAAACAAGCATGGGATATTCTATACAATAGATACAAAGGAAAAGATAAGGTCAAAATGGTGAGATTACAATCTTTGCATGGTGAATTTGACACCATATGCATGATGGACTTGAAAACTATTGAAGATTATTTTAATCAAGTCATTGTCATAGTGAATCAAATGCAGCAAAATAGAGAAAATAGAGCTGATTAAAGAGTTGTTGAAAAGGTTCTTCGCAGTATGTCCCAAAAGTTCAAGTATGTTGTTATTGCCATTGAAGAGTCCAAAGATCTTTCTACAATGTCTTTGGAAAGCTTGATGGAATCATTACAATCCCATGAACTTCAGTTCCAATAGTTTGACTCTACTCTTCTAGAGCAAGCATTTCAAACACAAGTTTCTTTTAGAAGAGGTTTTAGAGGAAGAAAAGGAAGTAACATCCACTGTGGATGTGGAAGGAGTCAATGAAGCTAACAAAGACAGCAAGAACATCAAAAGGATGATAATTCACATATGTCATCTAGAGGAGGAAGAGGATGTGGATGTGAAAGCAATCATGGAAGATGTCAAAATTAGAAACAAGTTCAATGTTACAATTGCAACAAGTTTGGACATTATCAATCCAACTGTTGGTCGAAAAATAATGATGACCAAACCTCTCTCGTGCACAAGAATATCTAAGATTTTGACGAAGGAGTGATATTTCTTATTTTTGCTAGCCAAGAGAATGCTCAAGGTGCAATATGGTATCTTGATAGTGGTTGTAGTAACCATGTAACCGGCAATCAAAATGTATTTACAACTTTTGATGAATGAGTCCAAGGTGAAGTCAGAACGGGAGATGACAAAAAGCTTCAAGTCAAAGGTAGTGGCGACATTTTGGTGCATACCAAACAAGGTACGAAACACATTTTTAATGTTTTCTTTGTCCCTAGCCTTAAACACAATCTTCTAAAATAATATCATGTCAAGTTTGACAATGATACATGTGAGATCAAAGATAGAAGTCATAATCTTGGTACTTAAGTGAAGATGACCAATAATAAGATGTTTCCACTGAAGATCAAAACCAAGGCATTTTCTTGCTTTAGTAACATTGTGAAAGAACCATTATGGCTATGACATTTATGATTTGGCCATTTGAGTTTCAACGCATTGGCTCATATGTCCATGCATGACAAGGTGAGTGGCCTGCCAGACATTCATCATCCAAATCAAGTATGTGATGGGTGTTTGAAGGGTGTACACTTGGAAAGCAACATTGACAGTCATTTCTCAACAAAAGTACGTGGAGAACATCTAGGTGTCTTGAGTTAATTTACTCAGTTGTATGCGGACCAATGCAAACACCTTCTCTTGGAGGTAACCAATACTTTTTTACATTTATTGATGATTATAGTAGAAAAACATAAATTTATCTTTTTGAAATACAAATCAAAAGTTCTCAAGTACTTTAAAATCTTTAAATCCATGGTCGTGAATGACTGTGGTTACTCCATCAAGACCTTACATTCCGATTATGGTGGAGAGTATGTTGGCCTTTCAATTTTTTTAAATGAGCATGGCATTCATCATCAACTCACTGTTCAATACACTCCCTAGCAAAATGGATTGCTAAAAGGAAGAACAGAGCCAACATGGAGCTAGCCAAAATCATGTTAAAAGCTCGAGGTCTTTTCAAACTCTTTTTGGGTTGAAGTAGTTGCATGCACGGTGTATCTGTTAAATCGTACTTCCACTAAATGTGTTCATGACATGATGCCATATGAAGCTTGGAGCGGTATGAAGCCTAATTTTAGCCATCTTCAATTATTGTGAGCATTGCTTACTCTCATGTGCCTAACGCTTAGAGACAAAAGCTTGATGACAAATCTAAAAAATGCATACTTGTGGGTTATAGTGAAAATTCTAAAGCTTACAAGTTATACAATCCTCTTACTAAGAAGACCATCATAAGTCGAGATGTCTTGTTCAATGAAGAAGAATTTTGAAATTGGGATGTTGATGTCAAACAAAAATCCATTGTCATCGATGAAGAACTGTACATCCGAATAACCATCGTGATGGTGTGACTGGTCCCTTTTCATCTTCATCATCATCTTCTTCAAGTGGTGATGATTCTCCTCCAAGAAAATTCATAAGCATTTATGATATCTATACCTCCATGACACCGATGTCAAATTTTGATTTTACTAAATTTGCACTTTTTGCTTATGCTAATCCTATAACTTTTGAAGGCACTCCACAAGATGCAAATTGGAGACAAGCAATGGATCAAGAAGTTGATTCCATTAAAAGAAATGGCACTTGGGAGCTCGTTGAACTCCAAAGGGAAAGATCCCAATTGGAGTCAGTGGATTTACAAAACCAAGTTAAATTAACAAGGAGAAGGTGCAAGTGTTCCATGTGTTCACCCTTTGGTTTGGAGTAGATCAGAATGTCATTTACAAATACCACTACAAGCTGATCAATGTATCTTCTAAAGACTCTATTCATCAGATCCATAAATGTTGTTGACATGTTGGTCAAACCAAACGACATCACTGTGAACTCGAAGTGTCGTATCGAGTTCTGATGGTTTTTTTATATATGTCAAACTCTCTGATCCTCAATTGGTGGTACCCTGACTTTGGATCAATCTTGGAGAAATGAGTGGCTCCCCTCAACTGATCAAACATGTCCTCTATTCTAGGTAATGAGTACTTGTTTTTTATTGTTACTTGGTTTAGCCTCCTGTAGTCCATGCATAATCTCATGGATCCATCCTTTTTCTTCATAAGCAGCACTACGGTTCCCCACGGTTACTCACTAGGTCTAATAAATCCCTTCTTGCTAAGCTCATCCAATTGTGTCTTCAACTCAATTAGTTCCACTAGTGCCATTCTGTAGGGTGGAATGGCTGCAGGATTAGTGCCTAGATGTAACTTGATCTTGAACTCCACTTGTTTATGTGGTGGAATTCCAAGTAGATCGTCTAGGAACACCTCCTCGTAATCTCGTACAACACGTATATCTTGTATCTTTCTTAATGTCTGTGCATCCTCTTCAAGTAACTGTCTGAAGTCATCTTTTCTGCTTCATAGTGTACAACATAGCTAACATAAGACTCATTGGCAATTTCTACACATCCCTAGTTATCTTTAATACCTCGCTTGAAGGTAGCTTCAGGGCCAACCTTCATCTCTAACAGTGGATCTATGCTTGATATTAACTCAACTAGTCCATACCCAATATCATGTCATATCCATAAAAATGAAGTGCACAAAGTTTAGCTGAAATCAGTTTCTCTCCAAATCTGAGATCACATCTACAACATCTCCTCAAATGCAAAGTAGCCCCGATGGGCGTGGCTACGTCTAATGCCATGGATAAAGGACTTGTTACCAATTGTAATCTATCCACTAAGTTCTCAGAAATAAAAGACCTAGTGGCCCCCGAATTAAACAAAACCTGCACAACGACGCCAAACAAAAGAAATGTACCTTCCATTATTGGAGTGGGATCAGTCTGGGCATTTGCGACATACAATCGTGCCTGACTTCTATGCTGTGGCTGGGACTGTGGCTGCTGCCTCTGTTGTGGGTGACTACTCTATCTATGTGTTTTCTACTACTGTTGAGGGGCTGGAGTTGGTGCTCTATTAGGACAATACCTAGCCTGATGCCCTCTCTAATTGCACACAAAACACAACCCTTGTCTCTTAGCCCCCTCTCTCTCTCTAATCATCAGTAGCACTGTCTAGTTGCGCCTATCGGGTCGGCTGCCTATCATAAGCATGTGTCTAGCTTTGATTCTGAGGTGCTCCATG
Organism: Tinospora cordifolia; assembly: GCA_030144865.1. Lineage (NCBI taxonomy): Eukaryota > Viridiplantae > Streptophyta > Magnoliopsida > Ranunculales > Menispermaceae > Tinospora > Tinospora cordifolia. The sequence goes on along the minus strand of JAJIYU010000146.1, from coordinate 50,726 downwards.
CCCATCCTGCCTACCCTTTTTCTTTTGTGGGGCTCTTGCGGCCTGACTTAGCTATGACCTCTTGTTTTTGCTTCTCAATGCATGCTCATACTCAAGGTCCCGCTCGACCAACCGTGCTCCGTAACACCCCACTTCCCATGCCCCGAGCCTATGTCATCCGACGGTATCTTACTTTGGGTCGCCCGGGAGGTGGGCCCGTGTTTTGATATCCTTATTCCATTTCCTTTTCATGTCCCACATCCGTTAGATATCTTGTGCACATTAATGTATGTAAAAAATAATTCATAATATCATAAATAATTAGATGCCTTTATTTATTTATTCAAAAATTCCAAGTATTTGTACATTTATATTCAATACAACGAAAAATAATTTAAATAAATGAATTGGGCCCATATGCCTTACAATAAATTCGAATTAAAAATTTTTTAATGATCTCCCAATGGCCTGTCTACTTTAACTTCTTGAAAGGTGAAAAATAAGGGGTGAGCTATGAAGCCTAGTAAATCATTCTAAATACTTAATTCATTATTTTGAAAAAATAAAGCATGCATAGCAAACACTTACAAGGAATTAGATGATTCAACCAATTTATTATTTTTGTTGTCATTAAAGACCGAAAGGATACCGCCCCGCATTCCATCCCTAGGGAAAAAGCTACTATAATGAGCTCAAACCCATTGGAGTGAGGTAGGATCAAATCCAAACCCTTTATTACCTCAAAACCCCTATTTGGAATGCTCATAGTGCAAATTCGACCCCATGCCAGTACGTGGTTAAATTCTCTACTTAATCTTTTATTAATTGTATGAGCATAACAAATAACTATTAAAACAATTTAAACATTCCAACGGTATAACATTACACTATAGATCAACAAGAAAGATTACTTTCGATTTCTGATGTAGAAGATCGTACAAGACGCCACTATAAAGAATACTCTCTCAGTCATACATATATATTAATTTAAATGCATAATAAAAGACATTTAAAAAAAATAAGCTAACCACACAAACATGCGTTATTGCAATCAAAATAATAAATTAAAAGATGAGAGTCATTTCACCTCGAGATGGCTTCCTCAACTCCTTTCAGATCTTTTTGTCAAGAACTGTGTAGCACTTCGTTGCTACTATTTCTCAGGTTGTGTAGAACAGATTTAAAAGAAAAGGGACCAAAGATGCTAAGAAGAAGGCAAAGAGAAAGTAAGAAGGAATATTATTCTTGTTCTTGTTGGGATGAATGAAATGAGGGGAGAAGCGGGGGGGGGGGGGGGGGGGGGGGGGGGGGGGGGGGGGGGGGGGGGGGGAAGGGTGTTTATATGGAGTCTTTGAGAGTCAATTTCATCATTTTTCAGCCTTTCTAAATTGAAATACTTCTATTTTTACAAGATCTTGGCAGCTAGAGGTTAGAGTTTAAAATTAGGTTTTTTTTTGGATTTTTTGGAATTTTTTGGGTATTTTTCGATACTTTTCTCGCATATTTTTCATATGTATCTATATATACTTTTTTTTAATTTTCTTTTCGTATGTATATATATATATATATATATATATACATAGTATTATATAGTAATGTATTGTTATATATATATATACATATAACAATACATTACTATATAATACTATATATTGTTTTTTTTACATATATTACTATACATTAATCAACCCTATTATATGCTTAATATTAATATATTAATACATATATCAATTATAATATATACCTATATATATATATATATACATATGCCTATATATATATACTTCTACACCAATTAATTAATTAATTAATTGCATATGTCTACATTAATCACTTCAAAATAATATATATATGCACCAATTAATATATACATATATACCTGTGTCTATACCAATTAATCAATTAAATCGTATACGCATACATATATATATAGAAATAATTGGGGTATTACATTCTACCCCCTTTAAAAGGGATTTTGTCCTTGAAATCTATCGCTAGTTCACTCGATGTTGTTTCGTCACATATCCCTAGTGGAGAGATCTAGATTTGATTAATTTTGGAGAAATTTGGGTCGGTTTTCCTACGAATCTCTACCATTTTAGGAACTATATAGGTAAGGTTCGTGGCTATCTCCTTTAGCCGAAATTGAGTTTCTCCTAATAACTTCTAAGATAATCCTTAAGTGTTTCATAAGTTTAGTTACCTATTGCAAACTGGTGAAGACTTTGTCTAACCACTTGGTTCGTCTAATCCCTTATGTGTTGCTAGGGTATCTTAGTATAGGAGTACGTGTAATGATTCTTAAGGGTTATCTTGGGTATATCTAATTCTCGGATTCCTACCTGGTGATATCTTGGATTAAGATCTTTCCTCTTGAAGTGAGTGATTTCTTTCAATTGATCAAATAAGTCATTTATACCTCTTGGATACTTACCGTTGATTGATTTAGTTTCCCCCATGAAGTGATAGCTATGGGGTTAGTTCTAAGATGAACTTTGATCCTAAATAGTGTTGGCAAGTAATTTAGAACACACATTTTGTAACACCATAAATTTTTTCAAAATTGTTATTTTATTCAATCATTCCATCAAAATTTGGGTGTTACAACCAACTACCCTTGCTAAAATAAACTTCGACCTAATAGCCTTTTTGATTTACTGCTACTATTCCTATTGAAGAAATTTCTCTTCAGGGATGTCAGTAACCGCAAACACTCTGGCCTGGTTCTGCCCAAGGCCTTGGTTTTGGTTTTGCCCTTGGTTGTTGTTTTGTTGGGGCAATTGCTGTGGAGGATGAATATTATGTCCTCCCCCTTGGTTGTGTTGTTGCCATTGAGGGGCCTGGGTTTTGACAGGACAAAACCTCACTAGATGCCTGTGTTAGTTATAGTGAAAACACAACCCTTGTTGCCTAGCTTGTTCTTTCCGTTCGTCCTTGGTAAGTGTAGCTTGTTGTAGGGCCTGAGGTGTCCTATTTCCACCATTTTGTTGATTGGTGTTTTGTCTCTTTTGAGGTCCTTGGTGGTCATTGCCATATTCTTGCCTCTTATTCCGATTCCTTATCCTCTGTTCGAAGTTCAACTCTTGTTCTAGGGTTAATGCCCTGTCTACAACTTCTCTATATGTCTTCAGGCATGCCGTCTTTATTAATTTCCAAATCTCAATCTTGACCCTAAGTAAAGTGATTGACCTTCTTCTTCTCTTCACTTATCAGTTTAGGTGACAACTTGGCCAATTCAATAAATTGTGAATCATACTAGGCCACCCTCAGATCTCTCTATTTTAAACTGAAGGAAGTCCTCCTGCATCTTCGTCAGTGTTTCTTCGGGAAATAATTTCTCGTAAAATATCTCCCTAAACTCTTCCTAGTTCATTCTACTAATATTAATGTTTGAGTCTGCCTTTACCTTCCACCACCAGCTTCTAACTAGTCCTTTGAGTTGATGGGTAGCCAACGCTACTCTACTTGGACCTGTTATTCGCAATACATCTAGCTGTTCTTTTAACTTCTGGCACCAATGGTCAGCTGTTAAGCTATCAACAGTACCATCAAATTGTGATCGTTGAAGTTTCTTCAATTCTAGCAACATCTTTCTTTGCTCAATGTTTTCCAAATTCTCATGTTCCTCCTAACAAGCTAGAACCTTAGGCACTGGTACTGGTACTGGCTATTGAATTGGGATAGGTTCTTGGATCTGTGGCTGTGGTGGCACTTGAGGCATTATCCGAGGTAGGGCCCCTCGATTTGTTCCATAACCCTCCTTATGACCTTTAATATCATATTTTCCCTCTAGGTCTCGGCTATGTTATTCGATACCTCTTGCCCCTGAGAATTAGTCTCGCCAGATGTTGTTGCTCTGATAGCGTATCTTCTGGGTCCGACCATTTATCTACTAATCAAGTTGTTTTAGCACTGGTTCCCATGCTTTTTGCCTTGTTGTAGTATCATGACTCTAGATTCAAGTTTCTAGGTTCTCAATTTGTTTAGTGGCCTAATAGTTTATTCTTCTAAGTTCTTTTTGTTTTCGGGTATAGGATTATGTCTCATACACGCATATTCAAACAGTAAGATCATCATACATTCAATCATTCAATAGTGCAAGTTCAAGCTTAGCATAGCAAAATTCTGGGCTTTTGCCTATGCCTTCGGGTTCGAGTGTCCCATGCCACCTTTGCCCATCGACATAGACTTCCACTCAGAAGTTTCACTAAACCCAATCAATTTCACAAATGTCTCAATTTCTAAGGCTTTCCAAACCCCACTATACTTGACTGTCCCATACCAGCCAAACATGGGAAAATAAGTTCGTCCAAAGCCACCGATCATTTACCAAACATGGTCTGTCATTCTCCAAGTCTAGGATTCTTCTGTACCCGCGAATTCCTATGCGTCCCATACCACATAGAAACCAAGGATATGAGATCTTCCTGATCTCGTGCCCAAACCAAACAAGTGTTTGTGTTTCACAAGTTTCTAGTTTCTAACTTATGTCTTAAAAAATTATTCATGATTTACTGTGCCACCAAAGTTTCTGCCTAAGGTCTCTTTCCTAGACCTAATGTTCAAGTCTTGATTGAGAAGTCTTTTTGTTAAACTATCAATCTTCATCTACTTGCGATACCACTTTTGGCATCTCTTTTGACATATAGTAAGTTCCTTGCCCTTATTTACCACCTACTAGTTTTCTTTCATAAGAAAGTAAGTGTATTCTTCAATTCTGACTACTTGTATGAGTTGGTGGGACAACCTCTAGATCGGACTGCGAGATCGAAGTCTACTTAGCAACCGTGCTTTCTAAAATGGGATAACCCATCTTGCTTTCAATGTTTAGCTTTACTCGAGACAATGATTACCCACTATTAGCTCAACTCATAATCTTTGTATCCAAACAAAACAGTTGAAAAACATATATTTATTTTTTTTTGAAAAATAATTTTTCAAAACAATTTTAATTTTCAAAACAAGAGGTAGGGATTTCTAAATTAATTCAAATTAAAAGTCTTACTTGACCATTCAATTCTTTCTAATCCTTGCCCAAGGCATCTACACCCTAGGCTCTGATGCCACCTTTGTAATACCCTACCTCCCCAGGCCTACGTCATCCGACGGTATCTTACTTTGGGCTGCACGGGAGGCGGGCCTGTGTTTCGATATCCTTATTCCATTTCTTTTCCATGTCCCACATCCGTGAGATATCTTGTGCACATTAGTCTATGTACAAAATAATTCATAATATCATAAATAAATAGAAGCCTTTATTTATTTATTCAAGAACTCCAAATATTTGTACATTTATGCAATACAGTGGAAAATAATTTCAAAATGCAAATAAATGAATTGGGCCCACATGCCTTACAATAAATTCAAATTAAAATTTTCTCAATGATCTCCCAATGACCTGTCAACTTTAATTTCCTAAAATGTGAAAATAAGGGGTGAGCTATGAACCCTAGTGAATCATCCAAAATAGTTAATTCATTATTTTGACAAAATAAAGCATGCATAGCAAACATTTACAAGGAATTAGATGATTCACCAATTTTTTGTTTTTGTTGTCATTAAAGACAGAAAGGATAACCCCCAGCATTCTATCCCTAGGGAAAGAACTACTATACTGAGCTCAGACCAATTGGAGTGAGGTAGGATCAAATCTGAACACTTTATTACCTCACAACCCTGTTTGGAATGCTCACGGTGCAAATTCGACCTCATGCTGATACGTGGTTAAAATCTCTATTTAATCTTTTATTAATTGTAAGAGCATAACAAATAACTATTAAAATAATTAAACATTCCAACGGTATAACATTATACTACAGATCAACAATAAAGATGACTTTCGATTTATGAGGTAGAAGATCGTACAAGATGCAACTATAGAACATACTCTTTCAGTCATAAATAATATATTAATTTAAATGCATAAATTAAAAGACATTTAAAAAAATAAGCTAACCACACAAGCATGCATTATTTGAATTAAAATAATAAATTAAAAGTGAGAGTCATTTCACCTCAATATCTCTTCTAAAGCTCCTTTCAAATCTTTTCGTCAAAATCTGTGTAACACTTCGTTGCTACTCTTTCGCAGGTTGTTTAGAACAAGGTTAAGAGAAAAAAGGACCAAAGATGCCAAGAAGGAGGCAGAGAGAAAGCAAGAAGGAGTATTATTCTTGTTCTTGCTGGGATGAATGAAATGAGGGGGGCAAGGAAGGGGGTTTATATAGAGTCTTTGGGGGTCAATTTCGTCATTTTTTAGTCTTATTAAATTGGAAACTTCCATTTTTACTAGGTGTTGGCGGCTAGAGGTTTAGGGGTTGAGATTAGCTTTTTTTTTTGGATTTTTTAAGGATTTTTCTAGTATTTTTCTCACATATTTTTCATATGTATCTATATATAATTTTATTTATTTTTTTTCATATATTACTATAAATTAATTAACCCTACTATATGCTTAATATTAATATATTAATACATATATCAATTATCATTAATTAATATATACCTATATATACATGTGCATATATATACTTCCACACCAATTAATTAATCAATTAATTGTATGCCTTACATTAATCACTTAAAAATAATATATATATATATATATATATATATATATATATATATATATATGCACCAATTAATATATATCAATTAGATGTCACATATATAGGCACCAATTAATATATATACATGTGTCTATACCAATTTATCAATTAACTTGTATACGCATGCATATATATACAGAAATAATCGGGGTATTACATGCTATCTCTATTGTCTATCTCAAAGTAGTTAGCTTCAGAGGAGTTATTATCTTATTGATCTCTACCTTCAATCCCTCAGTGAACCTGTCGGTCTTGGACTGCTCATCTCTAATTAGCTTTGGGACAAGCATATACAGCTTGGTAAATCTCTACTCGTACTTGACCATTGTCATGGTTTTCTGAGTCAGCCATATTAACTAAGTCTGCAACTGTCTGGTCTTCACTGCAGAGAAAAAGTGACCATAAAATAGAGCCTTAAACTACTCCAATGTCACGACTGTCTCATCCACTATGGGGTCATTCACAATCATCTCCCACCTATGGTAGGTAGGTCCTACAATCTGATGCACCTTAAGTGCAACTCTCCTAGGTTTGGTAACCCCCATAGCATTCAAATGCTTGTTCATCCCCATGAACTGTCTATCTGCTGTTGCATGATCGGTCATCCCCTCAAACGTAGTAGGTCGCAAATTTTGAAACTCAATCAGTAAGTCCTTCTGCTCCCCATCATCCACAATTTGTCGGCCCTGTGCTACTGGACCAATGAGAATCGGTGTTTGATGAGTTAGATGCTGAGGTTTTGCCTTTGGCTATGACTGCATCGGCGTTGGTGGCTGCACCGATGGCTGTAGGATCCTAACAACCTGCTCCACTACTCTCTGAGTGATCTCGATGATCATCTCAGGCCCACCATCGCCCCTACTGGTGCTGCTGCCACTGGGGTCTCCTCATCCCTCTACCTCGACTCATCTTTATTCTCATTTCTAGTAGCATCCCTTCTGGTACTCCCTCTTGTTCGCGACATTATCTACAAGTCAAAAGTTACTTTAGAATCCAATAGTTTAATCATTTGAAATAGAAATTCTTCATCAATCATAGTTAATCATGAATTTATTTCTACTTCAAACTAGGTCACATGAACCCTTTCTATCCAGCTATGGATGCAAAACATTCTTACTAGTGATAATTGTCGTCATTTACTGTACCCTTTTTTGATTGTCCATACTATTTCCTAGTGTTGTTTGTAGTACCATGAATCTAGGTTCGTGTCTCTAAGTTCTCGTATGTTCAATGGCTTATTGATTTATGCTTCTAAGTTGCACTTTAAGGTTTCCATCCCTCATGTATATTTTCTAGGTACTTGATTTTGTTTGCTTTAGAGTGACAATACTTAAAATAATTATACATATATATTGAGAAATCACTCAATCAAGCAAGCAAGCAATACATGCTAGCATAGTGAAATTCCAAGCTTCCATCTGTGCCTCTAGGCTTATGCGTCCCATACCACCTTTGCCCATTAGCACAAGCTTCCACTTAGAGATTATACTACACACCCACACAATTTTGCAAATGTTTCGATTTCTAAGGCTTCGCAAGCCCCACTATGCTTGACCATCCTATACTAGTCAAACACAATGCATAAAAGTTCTTCTAAAGATGTTGATCATTCACCAAACATGGTCCTTTAATCTCTAAGTCTAGGATTCCTCCATACCCCCCAATCATTACGCATCCTATACCACATAAAGACCAAGGATAGAGGATCATCTCGATCTCGTGTCTTGACTAATCAAGTGTTTGTTTGACACATTTTCAGTCTCTAGCTTACGTCCTAAAAGTTTTTATTTACTTTTATGATCCACTGTGCCTCCTTAGTGAAACCCAGTCTCTAACTAAACTTATGGTCTCGATACTTGGCTAGTTGGTTCTCTATTGAACCATCAACCTATGCCAAGTTTTGATTCTATCACTCTTCTATGATACAATCGGTCCCAAGTCTCAGACACTTCTCGAGTAGGCATCAACCCTCAAGGACACCCCCTTGAGCAGGCATCAACCATCAAGGACACCCCCCCTCCCAAAAAAAAAAAGAAGGGCATTAGACCTTCAAGGACACCTCCCTAAAAGGGCATCAAACTATTAGGGACAATTCTCAATACTTGCATCCCATTTGCGAATAATAACTCGGGCACGCTGGCATCACTCTAGTCTCTTCTAGAACTCTAACCACCTAATAGTGACATTTATCCATTTACCCAAAAAGAAACATTTCAAAATTGATTTCTTGCCCAAGGCATGTAAAACCTAGGCTTTGATAACAACCTTGTGATATCCCAACTCCCAGTTTCTCTCTCGCTCTCTATGTGATGAGTTGTTCGTCAAGAGTCTAAGGCCATGTAGTTTGTTCTCATTCTATCTATCTAATGCTTTAAAACCTTTCTTTTGCATATGTCATGAAATCAATTTAAAGCATACAGTGATCATTAAAACCCTAGTTCTTCTTGTCAGCAAAGTGAAATTCATCAAGAAAATGTATGTAGCAGTTAGAAATACTTACAGATTAAACATGAAAATATAGTTTAAAAAGAAATACATAAGTCCTATGGCCAAGTTTGAAACATGCAAAAATTTACAAGATATTTTAAAACATGGAGGGCACATGCCCAGTTAAAATCATTTGCAGCCAAATGAATAAAACATTAAACAAAAGAAAAATGTGGCAACCTCCCAGAGTGATCTCAACCAAAATGACGATATTGCATGGTTGGTCTATTCTTTCAGTGTCAATTATCACCTATGATGAAATAATGAGATGAGCTCGAGAGCCCAGTGGATCATACCTACACATCACAAGCATTATATAAACCAGAATACAAAATATTCAAACATTTTCATTACATTAGGGCATTTCAAACACTATATTGGTTATTTTTCTCTTATGCAAGACCGAAAGAGCCTTGCTCTTAGTGTCCCCGTGTGGTCCGACAGTGAATTTGGGGGTAACGCCTGAGGGTCGGTTACCTTTCAAGACCACGATATAAGGATAAAAGTTCGTAGTGACTCTTCGTCAGAAGACATAATTAGTTATCGCAGTCAGCTCGGGTAGGGACACACACAATGACACCCAAAGGCCAGTCATTGCCCCGGTACGTAGGGTTATTAGATCTTAATTTAATCTTCTTTAATTTCACATTCCATTTTAATTCACACATAGTCATCATATGTAACATTTAAAGTAACTAATTAGAGATGTTTGATCATTCATGGAGATCAATGCATGAAATCTCTATCTATGCATGTTATATCATAGTAACCAAACATCATGGACACACATCAAGTCATTGCAATCAAGATAAATCAAATTTGCCCCAACATGCTTCCAGGTGTTCATTAAAATTAAACATACAACATGTTTTGCGTTCAAAGTTTAAATAAGGCTAGGGAGTACGGAAATCACACCCACCTTGTATCTCCTTCTCTCGTGCGTTTGTCCCTTATCGTGCTCACTTGAGATCCTCAATCTATAAGGTTTTTATACCAAGGTTTTTGTGAGTCTAAAGCATTCAAAAATGGTCAAAATCCTAGATTTATGTCCATTACATACATATTTCACAACGTACCCAAGGCCAAAACAAAAATAAGAGAAAAGAGGGGTTATATGACGAGTTACCGCAGTAATGCTTCACATTACCGCAATCGCCAAAATCGGCGACATGTGTTTAATACCTCAATGCACACACATTAGGTTTAAAACACACATAACACTAAACGAGATCTTTATACCTTGGAAATCTACTCTTTTCCTCTTTGCTTCTCACCAAAATAAAGTCTTACAACCCTCAAATTATGTGTGCTTTAGAGGAAAATGTGTTTACACTTAAGAAAATGATTTACAATGATAAGAAAACAAGATCTCGAGTGGGGTTTTGTGATTTAGCTTAGCACAAATAGTTTCAAATTAAGCCTCAATTCAGATCCACTTTTGTTAATGTTGCTCTTGGAGAATCTAAGCTCGAGGATGGGTAGAGAAGGGTTTGAATGAGCTCAAACAACCCTTAAAACTCAAAAGAAATTTTAAAAAATGAGATTGAAAGGCTTGGTGAGGGTTTAGGAGAGAAAACAATGAGTTGCGACACAAGAAATCTAGATCTAGGGTTTCTGCGCGAACATTGTGTTTTTGTAGAAAACCACAAAATTACCACTGTCACCCAAAAATTATCGCGGTAATCAGCATTACTGCAGTAACTAGGGTGATGCACCTAGTTCTTTTCTGGTTTTCTTCTGTGATTACCGTAGTTATCCAAGAATTATCATGGTCAGTAACTGCAATAACCAGGGTGACACATTTATTTTCATTATTTGGGTTCTTTTGGGATTAATGCGATCATTAACTTTCACTAATGCGGTAACCAATGCAATTTGGGCTTTTTGTGTCTTTTCTTTGCTGGTTCTCGTACTTTCTAAATTCATATCCTATTTATATTTATTTTAAGTTTATTGGGACTTATTCTATATGGTTTTCAAGTATCTTATTATTTTCTTATTTAATTAATTAATTATTTTATTTTAACCGTTCACTAGTGACGTAGAAGTCTTATAGACTTTTGGGGTATTACAATAATCTATTGGAAGAAGCCACAAAACTTTCTAAGATTGATCTTAAGTTAGGATGTCACCAATTGAGAATCCTAGAGTTAGATATACATGAGATAACCTCTCAAACTCAATATGGACACTTCGAATTCACAATGATGTTAGTCGATTTACTCAATGCAGAGACAACTTTCATGAATCTAAGAAACAAAGTATTTAGAGAATACCTTGACTAGTAGAAGACACCCTAATTTACTCCAAGTCAAAAGCTGATCATGTAAAGAATTGTATTGGAGACACTTAGGGGAAATCAATTCTAGGATAAGTTCCTTAAAAGAAAATTATAGTCAAATTCCTTGGCCATGTAGAAAACACCTCTGTAGATCCTAGAAAGATAAAGGCCATCACAGACTGGAAACAACCCAATAGAATTATTGAGATTAGGAATTTTTTAGGCTTGGCAAGATATTATAGGAGATTCATCTACGATTTCACGAAATTAGTCATACATCTAAACCAAAATTAACCAGAAATTGGGTCAAGAAGTATGGACCCGATCCCTCTCACATAATCTATTGGGAGGAGATGAACATCCAAGACGATGTCATATATGAAGAAGCGACAGCTAGGATCCTTGATCACAAGGTTCAAAGTCTAAGAAAGAAGGACATTCCCTTGGTCAAAGTTTTCTATAAACATCATGGAGTTGAAGAGGCTACTTGGGAGCTAGAAAGCGAGATGAAGGCTAAGTACCCAAACCTTTTCACTAGCAATATGTGACCAAATGACACTCGAGTGAACTAGTGCAAATTTTAAGGATGAAATTTCTTTAACTGGGTAGGTTATAATACCTTGAGATTTTCTCAAAATTTTTTAAAAAATTAAATGAAATTATTTAGGCAAAATAATCTTTGAAAATTTCATGAAATTGTAATAGAAATAATGTATAATTTGACATATGAAAGACCCAGCAAATCAGAACAAAAAATAAAATAATACACGAGATTCTTCCCCACTACCTAGCTAATGGTATAGACCACCTAGTTAATGGTATAAATGTCCTAGGTAATTGTAGGGACTACCTAGGTAATGGTATGGTATGGACTACCAAGGTAATGGTACGGACTACCAAGGTAATGGTATGGACTACCTGAGTAATGGTATGGTATGGACTACGTAGGTAATAGTATGAACTACCTAGGCAATGAAATGGATTACCTAGGTCACAGTATAGACTACCTAAATAATGGCATGAACTACGAGGTAACGTGGTACTTTGTGCCAAAAAAAAATATCAAACGACTATTGTGATAAGGGTAATGCATCAAAATTTTTGAAAACGTGGTACTTTGTGCCAAAAAAATATCAAATGACTATTGCGATAATGGTAATGCGTCAAAAGTTTTGAAAAAAATTCAAATTCGCCAAAAAAGGGTTTCTAAAAGCCTCCAAAACCCTAAAATGCCTCTTACTAATTCTTGTGTGAAAAATTAAAGAATTAGCAAGTTTCTTCAATTGAAAATACCCCAAACTTGTCAATTCATACGAATTAGAACTCTATATAACCTTGCACCTCACACCATTCTTTTCATCCTAGCAAGAAATAGACAAATCTTTTCTTGGTCCCTTTGCTTCCTTCTTGGCATCTTTTCTTTCTTTGGCTGTTCTAAACAATAATTAGAGTACTAGGAAGATGGAGAAATAGAGTTCTGCACAAATTATGTGCTAGAGGGAGATTCAACAGAGGAGTTGAATTAGAGGATTAAGCGTAGAAGTTGTAAGTGATTTTTGAATTTTATCTTATTATTTTGATTTAAGTATTATGTGCATGGTTGTTTGTCTAGCTAACAAATATGCTATGATTATATATGCCATGATTATACATGTTACGCCTAGATATTCGTGCTTAGGCTTATATACGAATGATATATGATTTGTGAGGATATGATCCATACTATGATGTATCGTCCATGAATACATGTTGTTTACTGTTACCTTGATTTTATCTTGTTACTGTTTATCACTGATAAAAGATTAAACCAAGATTCTAAGCATGTACTGGCATGATGACGAATTTTTGTTGTGAGTGTTCCAAATGGGTATTTTTTAGATGTGAAATAATGGTTCGAATTTAGCCCTACTTCATTAATGATAGGTTCCAATGTTCGAATTTGACTTCATCCCCTAAATATGGAATTCTAAGGCGTAACCCTTTCAGTCTTAACATCAATTGCTAACAAAACATCTGTCTCAATCACATAATCTTTTGATGTGTTTGTTATGCATGTTCTATTCAATTTGAAATCATAAGTTAAATATTTAGAATAATCCACAAGTACGTGTGCTCACCTTCTTTTCCTAGCCTTTCAGAGAATTTCTTAATAGATGCTATGTAATTTCTATTTCATGTTAAAGTTCAGTTTAATGTAATAAAGTTCAAGGGTCCTTGTGCTTCATTAATATTCAATTCAATTAATGATATTCATTTACTTTATCAAATGATTTCACATGTGCTCTATAAAATATGTTTAAGTGTTTGTCTCATAGAATTGAGATCGAAAGAAATAGAAATAATGTGTCATTGCCCACCTCCCGAGTGGCCCACGAGATGTCCAAGGAGCATGCACGTGATGTGAAAATGCTAGTACAACTCAAGCAGTAGAGGTGAGGTTTTACATTTGATAAGTGTTTGCATGTTTTGTGTTTTAACTTGGATAATGCTATTGTTATATTGTGCATGATCCACTGGGCTCTTAAGCTCACTCTACTTTTATTTTTAGGTGATTGTTGAAGATGTTAGGGCTGACATGTATCATCAAGATATTTCTTGGTAGTTGTGTACCTCATGGATGAGATTGTTGTCGGAGTAAGTTTAATTTTTGTTTTTGATGTGGGCCTATGACTCATCAGACTTGTTCATGTAGTAATCTTATCACTTGTTAGAAGTCGGCTATATGGGCCAAATCTTAGTTATCATTCACTACAAGAAATGACACCTACAACAATATGCAATGTTCGTTGTTATACCCATACGGCAACGTTCATGGTTATGTTGTCGATCAAGGAGTTGTTAAATGGTAGACTATTTTTAACAACGGTCATGAGCCTGTTTGTGACACCCCGAGCCCCCGGACCAGAACCCAAGTCCTTTTGCACGCGTCACGTCGGGCCCAGCGCATAGTTAAACGCTCCCTTCGGCTTAGATGCTGTGCCTGCGGGACTCTTCACATTTTCGTGGGCCTGATCCGCCGGGAACCAGGGTTGTCAACCTCTTTTCAACTCACTAAAACCATTCTCAATTTTATAAAATGAGAAAACATATCAATCTTGATAAAAATCCTACTATGTCTATCGACAAATATCATAACTCAGAAAAATAATTTTAAACACTTCACCGGATTTTTCACAGTAAACATTTATAATGAAAAACAAATTTCTGCAGTGGAAACCATCAAAATCACCAACCCATATGGCAGGGTTCAAGTAAAACTAAACATATATATGTCATTAGCCTCTAAAGGCAACATCTCAAAATACACTTCGAAATCTATGATTCAAAATAGGCTCACAGAGCCAAAGTCCCAACAACATTTTAAAATGTACAACAATCCCAAAAGGAAATAATTGGCCACATGGCCTGTTCAAAATATATACATGATCTGTGAAAATTGAGACAAAAACAAGAATACAAGTCCAACAGTGACCTCCCAACGAGATCACCTAACGATCCATGAACCATGGGGTCAACTAGTGTACTCCACCTCGGCGAGTACCTGTAAAAGAAAATAGGGTGAGCTCGAGAGCCCAGTGGATCATCCCTACACATCACAAGCATTATATAAACCAAAAATCCAAAACATGCACACACTTCCATTACATAAATCGTTTCAAATAGTCATTTTGTTTTGTCGTACTCTAAGATCAAAAGAGCTATACTCTCGGTGCCCCTCTGTGACACGAAATCGATCCTAGTCGGTACCGTCTCGAGCCACGATACCGTTCTCGACCTGTCATAACATCTAGGAATAGGTGCAATGGTGTACGACCAATACTCACCCGTTCGAGGAACTCTCAGCCGTCGCAGGAGGCTTCATTAAGAACACCAACGATGGGATCTGGAAGATTTCGTGTGGCAAATATGGCCACGTCCACGAGTCGTCGACAGATGCCACCATCGCCCCGGTACGTTGGATTATTAAAGCTTAATTTAATCTTCTTTAGTTTCAATAGATTTCATTCCATACCATATCATCATTCAAGGTATCTAAATCATGTAGCAAATGATATAAATAACCAGACATTATGCCTCATATTCAAGCAAATACTGAAAGCATATAACCAGACATTATGCCCAATCATCAATCAAAGCATTCAAGAATTATACACATCCTAGGCTACACAACCACCACGCTTTGAACTTAAAATCTACATAATACTAGTGAGCAAGAGAATCTCGCCCACCTGATAACGCAAAACGACCCTTGCGCCTACTCGCAAGGATCACGCTCGAAATGTACAGTCTGAAATGATTAAACCTTGTCATTCACTCCAAATCACCAAATCCCCCCTTCAACAATCGTACCAAAAATCCAAATTTCCTTTTTTTTCACACAAAAATGCGAAATTATAGTCAACGCGTTCTAAATTAAGAATAACAAACATTTAAAACTGACTACAACGTCAAAAGAGGAATAAATTAAGTTTTATTACCTATCAAGGGATTTGCACCTTCAGAAATCCTCCAGATAAGTGAAATTCCTCTGGATCTGTCTAAAACTGCAATTGAACAGTTAAAACTTCTAGATTTCAGTTCTAAATCAATAAAATATCAGTTTAGAAGGAAGATCCGAGCTTATATGGTTTCAGATCATTTTATACGTCAAACCCTCAAACCCTCATTTTTTTGGATATATAATCTGAATGAATAGGTAGAGTTGAAACTGAAATAATTAAGAGGTTCAGATTCCTACGTTAAACCTTCAGATCCTCCTTGAATCAGCTCTGGATCATCTCTCTGAAGATCTAGAAACGATTTGGGAAGTTATGTGCGTGAAATGACGAATCAAGGGCTTGAATCTTTTTAAATCTCGCACAATGACCACGGTCGGCACTTTACGGACCGAGGTCACCCATGTGACCTAGAGTTTTCCCTTGATTTTCCACTAAGGACCGCGGTCAGCCTTTAATGACCGCAGTCAACAGTGTGAAATCTTGTTTTTTTCAACGTTTTCCCCATTATCAAACACCTTGATTTATTTTATTTTCATACCATGCTATATAATAATCATTTAAAACATGTTTTCACACATTTTTACATTTATTTCATAATTTTTTAAAAATCTATTTTCGATTTGTATGCATTTAAAAATTTTGGGGCATTACAATCTACCCCCCTTAAAAGAAATTTCGTCCTCGAAATTTAAATAGAAAGTATCTGCGTAATGATTCTAATCACTCATGCCTGGTAAAGAGATTTGGGTACTTCTTTTGCATCTCACTCTCTAACTCCCAGGTCGCCTCCTCCAGGTTATGATGCCTCCACGGGAATTTGACTAGGGGTATGTCCTTGGTCTTGAGACTCTGCACCTTACGATCAAGAATTCTGACAGCTGGCTCATTGTAAGTAGCATCGTCTCGAAGTACGACATCCTCCCAGTAAATGACATGAGAAGGGTCTGGCTCGTACTTCCGAAGCATCGAAACATGGAACACATTATGTATTGAGGACAATCTGTTCAGCAAATCCATCTCATAAGCGCATGCACCGACCCGTTTAATGATCTCAAACGGACCAATTTACCGTGGTGCTAGCTTCCCCTTCACTCCAAACCGACGAATCCCTTTCTGTGGACTAACTCTCAAGAATACCCAATTCACCTGGCTAGAACTCTAAGGGTTTCCTCCTCTTGTCAGCATAACTCTTCTGTCTGCTCTATGCTGTAGCTAGCCTCTTTTGGATTTGCTTTACTTGCAAGCTCATTTCCTCAATCAACTCGGGTCCAGTGAGTACTTGGTTTTCAAAATCTGCCAAACAAGATGGTGATCTACAAGGTCTGCGATAGAGTGCCTCATATGGAGCCATCCTAATGCTCACTTGATAACTATTATTATGTGCGAACTCAGCTAACTATAGATGTTTACTCTGTTTGACACCCTCAATTAGATCTGAAATCCATTTATCAGTGTTCTGCTCCTCCCTGATCTGGTGTAAAAAATTTGGCTGGCAAGTCATCGCATACAAATAGGCTTGTTTCTCATCTGTGTCTATACTCAGATTATACTGACTAACCAGCTGATACATCTGTGCAATGTCCTCATCCTTACAGCTAGATTTTTTGCTAAGCGCATCAGCCACCACATTCACCTTGCCTGTATGATAGTGCAGCTGAAAGTCATAATCATTTAGGAATTCTAGCCATCTCTTCTGGCGAAGATTCAATTCTTTCTGAGTATAGATGTACTTGAGGCTCTTATGGTCTGAATATAAATCAAAGTTCTCACCATAAAGATAATGCCTCCAAATCTTAAGTGCAAACACGATCGCTGCAAGCTCCAGATCGTATGTGGGGTGATTCTGCTCATGTGGTTTCAGCTGCCGTGAAGCATAAGCCACTACTTGTCCTTCCTGCATTAGCACTGCACCCAATCCACCGAGTGATGCATCTATGCATAGGGTGTACTTCACACCATGGGTAGGTGTGATCAAAACTGGTGTTGAAGTCAACCGTCTCTTCAATTCCTGAAATGACTCCTTACACTTGTCATTCCAGATGAACTTTTCTCCTTTCCTAGTCAACTTCGTTATTGGGCCCGCTAACTTAAAGAAATCTTTAATAAACCTGCATTAGTACCCAACTAACCCAAGAAAACTCCTAATCTCTATAACTGTGGTGGGTTACTTCTAGTCAGATACTGCCTGTACTTTCTCTGGGTCCACTGCTATCCCCTCAGGTGAGACTATATGGCCAAGAAACTTGACTTTCGTCATCTAGAACTCGCACTTGCTAAACTTGGCATATAACTGGTTCTTTATCAAGATCTCCAAGACTATATGCAAGTGCTGCTCGTGCTCAGCATCTGTGCGGGAATATATCAGAATGTCGTCCACAAAAACTACGACAAACTGCTCTAAGAGCTAGCTGAAGACTCTGTTTATGAGATCCATGAATTCGGCTGGAGCATTGGTCAACCCAAAAGGCATCACTATAAATTCAAAGTAACCATACCTCGTCCTGAAGGCCATCTTCTGTATATCAGACTCTCGAATCCTCAAATGGTGGTAACTTGACCTTAGATCGATCTTAGAAAAGTACTATGCCCCTCTCAACTGATCAAAGAGGTCATCGATCCTCGGCAGTGGATACTTGTTCTTGATTATAACATGATTCAGCTTTTGGTAGTCGATACACAACCGCATGGATCCATCTTTCTTTTTAACAAATAAGACTGGAGCACCCCAGGGTAACTTGCTCTGTCTGACCTTTCGCCAACAACTCATCTAACTATGTCTTCAGCTCTATCAGCTCCACTGGTGCCATTCTGTATGGTGGAATAGCTATGGGGTTTGTAACAAGATGAAACTCAATCATAAACTTGATCAACCTGTGTGGTGGAAGTCCAGGTAATTCATCAAGGAACACATCAATATAATCACATACCACAGGTGTCCCTTGAATCTCCTTAGTCCCTTCTACATCATCCTCCACTAATAGCTGCTTGAAATCATCTTTCTGCTTAACAGTATACAAGAGGGCTAAGATAGGACTCCTCGGCAACCTCTGTACGTTCCCATCAATCCTGAGCAACTCACCAGATGGCAACCTAATGGTAACTCTTTGTTTCTAGCAATCAATCTGTGCCTGGTACTGGGTCAGCCAGTCCATCCCCAGTATCACATCATAGCCGCCAAAATGCAGCATGCAGAGATCCGCTAAAATCAGCCGATCTCCAAATGTGAGTTCGCATCTACATATCTTCTTCGAACTCACAGTATCGCCAATCGGCGTGACCACCTCCAAGGACTTAGTCAAATGACTCGTCACCAACTATAACTTATTCACAATATCCTTAGAGATAAAAGATTTAGTAGCACCCGAATCAATAACACCTGCACAGTAAAACCAAACAATAAAAATGTACCTTCCACCGCTGGGGTGAGATCTATCTGGCTGTCAGCGGCATACAAGCGAGCCTGAGTCTGCTACTGTGGTTGTGGTCTCTACTGTGTGAGAGCTGTCTAGGCTCGAATCTGTGGTCGTGGCTGAGGTGCAGGAGTGATTGCTCTGGTAGGACAAAATCTAGCAATGTGTCCCTCCTGATGGCATAGAAAACACAATCCCTTCTTCCTCGTTTCCTCTCTATGTGCATCCACAGGCTGGTCGAGACGAGGTGGCTGTCTCTGCCAACTATCCCGAGTCTATGTCGATCTCTGTACCTGAGGTGCTCTCGGTGCCCCCTGACCACTCGATCTCATTTGGGAAGGTCCTGCAAACTGGTCTGGTCGAGCCTTCTTCCTACCCCTGAGTGTCTGCTCCAATTTTAGATCCCTCTCAACCATCTGCACTCTCTCCACTGCATCTAATAAGGTCATCAGCTTAAACGGTGCCACAATCTTCCGGATCTCAATCTTCAATCCCTCAACAAAACGGTCCACCCTAGACTGTTCATCTGTGAACAAAGTAGGAGCAAATCCACATAGCTCTGTGAACCTCTGCTCATACTCTATAACAGTCATGCCTCTCTATCTGACCAACTCTGATTGCAGCTGCTTCTGTCTTGTCGTGGAGAAGAACTTATTATAAAATCGAATCTTAAAGTCCTCCCATGACATGGCTGACTGATCGATGGTGGAATCGGCTACAATCATCTCCCACCAATAGTAGGCTGGTCCTACCAACTGATTCACAGCAAGTGCCACTCCCCTGGGCCCAACTGCCCCCATAGCGTCCAGGTGCTTATTCATCTTAGAAAATCACCTGTCTGCTAGCATGTAATCACCTGTCCCCTCTAATGCATTGGGACGCAACTTCTTGAACTCTACCAGAATATTCTTCTGCTCTCTATCAAAACCGGCTGATCGACTTCGTGGTACTGCCTCCATGGATGTAGACCCCTGATGTGCCTGAGGCTGAGCTAGTGGCTCTGTCGGTAACTGTGGCTGCACCTATGGCTGTACTGGTGCTGATGGCTGTGTAGATGCTGATGGCTGCAAGGTCTTAATAACCTGCTCCACTGCCATCTACATCATCTCAGTAATAGCCTCTGGTGTTAAAGCAATCACAGCTGGTGCTGCTGCCACAGACGTACCCTCATCACTAGGACCTAGCTCTATATTAGCCTCAGCTCGGCCTCTACCTCCTCTGGGTCTACCCCTACCACGTCCTCTTGGCATTGTCTACAAGTAAAAAAAAAAATCATTTTCAGCATCCAATATCTTAATCATAAGGAAGCAAAAATTTTAATAATTGAGCGTAATGTAAACTTTATTTCCACTTCCATTTTAGTTTCAAACCCTTTTTCCTTAAATCTTTGGACATCGTGACTTGCGATAATACCAAGTAATTTAAACTTTCTTATAACTATCTCGTCGTCATACAACTGTAGCTCTAAATTCAAATCTCTATGTTTTCTATTTGTTTTAGTGGTCTAAAAATTCATGCTTCTAAGTCAACATCAATATTGTTTATTTCTAGGTACAAGAATTCGCATAAAATACTCAAAATAATCATACTACATATGTATCACAAGCAATCACCCAACAAACAAGCAAACAATGCACACTGGCATAATGGAACCAAGATTCCATTACAGCTAATATATGTTCTCCAAATCCCAATCTCTAAGGATGAAGTAAGACAGACCGTACGCGACCATCCCATACCAGTAGAATATAGTGCGTACAAGTTCTTCCAAAGAGTCCGTTTATTACCCATTACAATTTCTCAAGTTTCTCGCTTCCTAAGGCTGAAGCAAGACCCACCATACGCGACCGTCCCATACCGTGTAGAATACAGTGCGTACAAGTTCTGCCAAAGGAATCGACCACTCACCATCCCTGGTCGTCAGTCTCCAAGTTTAGTTTTCCTCTATACCTCATCATCTCTAAGCATACCACACTGAGATTCCTCACCATTGTATTATAGAGAGATCTGCGATACAGGATCCTCCTGAACTGTGTCATGACCAATCAAGTGTGCGTTTTCACATTATCAATTTTTATTCTATGCCCTAAAGTTTTTAATGTATGATCCAAGTCTCGGACAATTCCGATATAGCGCATTACTAGTAGGGAGCAAAGCTTCCACCTACCGGGCTACTACTTGTATTTTTGTCCACCTGCAACTGCTAACTCAAGCACGTTGGTATCACCCAATTTTTTTCTAGATTTCTAACCACCTAGTCATCTAGTCACTAGTGGGTGACCTCTTACTCATTTCACTTTTCAAAAAATTTATTTCTAGTGAAAATTGAAATCCATTTCCAGTGAAAATTCATTTCAAAAAATTCAAAAAATTGAAATCTAGTACAAATTCATTTCCAATGAAAATGAAATCCGGTGACCATTTCCAGTGAAAGACCAAGTCCAAAATATTCCATTGGACTGTATTCTTTTCCCAACAAGCTACTAGCTAAGTTCTGATACCACTCTGTGACACCCCGAGCCCTCGGGTCGAAACCCAAGTCCTCTTACACGCGTCACGTCGGGCCCAGTGCATAGTTAAACGCTCCCTTCGGCTTAGATGCTGTGCGTGCAGGACTTTTCACATTTTCGTGGGTCTGATCCGCCGGGAACCAGGGTCGTCAACCTCTTTTCAACTCACTAAAATCGTTCTCAATTTTATAAAATGAGAAAAACATATCAACCTTGGTAAAAATCCTACTATGTCTATCGACAAATATCATAACTCAGAAAAATAATTTTAAACACTTCACCAGATTTTTCACAGTAAACATTTATAATGAAAAACAAATTTTTGCAGTGGGAAACCATCAAAATCACCAACCCATATGGCAGGGTTCAAGTAAAACTAAACATATACATGTCATTAGCCTCTAAAGGCAACATCTCAAAATACACTTCAAAATCTATGATTCAAAATGAGCTCACAGAGCCAAAGTCCCAACAACATTTTAAAATGTACAAAAGTCCCAAAAGGAAATAATTGGCTACATGGATCGTTCAAAATATATACATGATCTGTGAAAATTGAGGCAAAAACAAGAATACAAGTCCAACAGTGACCTCCCAGCGAGATCACCTAACGATCCATGAACCATGGGGTCAACTAGTGTACTCCACCTCAGCGAGTACCTGTAAAAGAAAACGGGGTGAGCTCGAAAGCCCAGTGGATCATCCCTACACATCACAAGCATTATATAAACCGAAAATCCAAAACATGCAGACACTTTCATTACATTAATCGTTTCAAACCGTCATTTTGTTTTGTCGTACTCTAAAATCGAAAGAGCTATACTCTTGGTGCCCCTCTATGACACGAAATCGATCCTAGCTGGTATCGTCTTGAGCCACGATACCGTTCTTGACCTCTCACAACATTCAAGAATAGGTGCAATGGTGTACGACCAATGCTCACCTGTCCTAGGAACTCTCAACCGTCGCAAGAGGCTTCATTAAGAACACCAACGATGGGATCCGGAAGATGTCGTGCGAAAAATATGGCCACGTCCACGAGTCGTTGACAGATGCCACCATCGCCTCGATACGTATGATTATTAAATCTTAATTTAATCTTCTTTAGTTTCAATAGATTTCATTCCACACCATATCATCATTCAAGGTATCTAAATCATGTAGCAAATGATATAAATAACCAGACATTATGCCTCATATTCAAGCAAATACTGAAAGCATATAACTAGACATTATGCCCAATCATCAATCAAAACATTCAAGAATTATACACATCCTAGCATGCATCTAACATCCTAGGCTACACAACCATCACACTTTGAACTTAAAATCTACATAATACTAGTGAGCAAGAGAATCCTGCCCAGCTGATAACGCAAAAGGACCCTTGTACCTACTCGCGAGGATCACGCTCGAAATCCACAGTCTGAAATGATTAAACCTTGTCATTCACTCCAAATCACCAAAAATCCCCCTTCAACAATCGTACTGAAAATCCAAATTTCCATTTTTTTCACACAAAAATGCAAAATTATAGTCAACGCGTTCTAAATTAAGAATTACAAGCATTTAAAACTGACTACAACGTCAAAAGAGGAATAAATTAAGTTTTATTACCTATCAAGGGATTTGCACCTTCAGAAATCTTCCAGCTAGGTGAAATTCCTCTGGATCCATCTAAAACTACAATTGAACAGTTAAAACTTCTAGAGTTCAGTTCTAAATCAATAAACTATCAGTTTAGAAGAAAGATCCGAGCTTATATGGTTCCGGGTCATTTCATACATCAAAACCCTCAAACCCTCATTTTTTTGGATACTGAATCTGAATGAATAGGTAGAGTTGAAACTGAAATGATTAAGAGGTTCAGATTCCTACGTTAAACCTTCAGATCCTCCTTGAATCAGCTTTGGATCATCTCTCTGAAGCTCTGGAACGATTTGGGAAGTTCTGTGCGTGAAATGACGAATCAAGGGCTTGAATCTTTTTAAATCTCGCACAATGACCGCGGTCGGCACTTTACAGACCGCGGTCACCCATGTGACCTAGATTTTTCCAGTGATTTTCCACTGAGGACCGCGGTTAGCCTTTAGTGACCGCGGTCAACAGTGTGAGATCTTGTTTCTTTCAACGTTTTCCCCATTATCAAACACCCTGATTTATTTTATTTTCATACCATACTATATAATAATCATTTAAAACATGTTTTCACACATTTTTGCATTTATTTCATAATTTTTTAAAAATCTATTTTCGATTTGTATGCATTTGAAAATTTTGGGGCATTACACTGTTGTTGTAATCCGTTGCATATTGGTCTAAAAACTGAGGTTACAATAATGTTCACGCATTGTTAAATGTTTCAATCTATTAACACATGTTTGACAACGATCATCATACCTGTTGTTGTAGACATGTTATAACAACAGGCGCACGTTGTGAAAACCTTAACTTTTTAACAAGGGTCTCGTGATTGTTGTTGAAGGAGCCTTACAACAACGATCGCCCATTGTTAAAAATTTAAAGCATTCATGAAAACTCCAACCTTTCAACAATGGTCAAATGTGTATTGTTGTATGTCCATTACAACAATATGCATGCGTTATGAAAGCTCCAGTTTTTCAATAACAATCGTCTGCATGTTGTTATATCATGTCTTTTACAACGAAAACCGAACGTTTTCATATGTGTCAATTTTTTTTAAAATCCTAAAAATATTTACTACAATATATATTGCATATATTTACCTGTATATGTAAATTCATAATATAAAATAAACATTTACCAAAATATATATTAAACATTTGTCCTATCATTCCAAATGCCTCATTTAGTATCATTTAAGAATAATAAATTTCATAGTGTCAAACATACAATCCATCAAAAAGTGTAATTATTATTTACACTACTTATCATTATTAATTCTAATAAACAAAAATAAAAAGTTTTATAAGCCAAAAATTCTTCTTGGAGGATCATCACGTCTCATCTTGATACACAATCCAAGCATATAAACTCAAGTTCTCTATTGTTCCAATGTTTATACCTACATCAAATAAAAAATGATCTTAATTAGATTAATCTTTTAAAAAAAATAAGAATAAGAGCTAAAAGGAAACTACTAATTGATAGGTTTATAAGATTACAAGAAGTTGTTAAAGTTAAATATAACAATAATCAATTAAATTAATAAATACGTGTTTTCAAATCTTCTACCAAAGGGTGATAGATGCAAGTCACTCTTTTAATGATGATGGTGTCCTATGCTCTAAGTTGATCCATAGAGCATGCAATATTAATTAATGAAGAGCAAAAAGACTCAAAGTGATATGAAAAAAGAGCATATATAAAGCAAAAAAAGAGCATGTATAAAAGAACATTAGAATTAAAGAGAACGAATGATCATATGTGATGCTCATATCTTCACTATGGGGAAAAAAAAGCAAATCTATAAAAATAATATACAAGAAGTTGTATAAATTGTCAAAAAGCATAGATAAAAACCTTTTCTACTATTAGTTAACTGTAGCACTATCACTTTTGGCTCGCCTCAAGGTATTTTTGTACCTTCAATAATTTAACTTACACAATTTCACTCTATATGTGCATTCCTTAGTTTTCCTTAGTTTTTTAGTTTTAAATGGTTATCATTCTCAAATGGCCAAAAACTGAGGCAGTACAACCCAAACATTGTTGTACAAAACCTTTACTTGCAAATTTACAAGGTATTTTCAATACTTTGAAGGTGCTACGTTATGGCCATTTAATGAACAAAATTTGTTAGTTCTTTCAATTTAAGAAACTAAAACTACACTTAACAAGGGAATATGATGTAGCCCACTAAGCTAGAACAAAGTAAAAGGACCCAAATTTTTTATATAGAAAGTAAAATGCAACCACTAAAACTAAATAAAGGGTAGAACAAATATCAAAATTTCTTAGACAGATTGCTCAGTGGTATATGTCGAGATATCCAACTTTTGATTTAATATTATGTGTGCTTATATTCTATGCAACCAGATTGACCAGCCATAAGACTAAAGATCCAAAACAACTAACGACTTTACCTGTAATAAAATTATCAATAATTCATGTGCCCAAAGGATTCAAGGATTATTAGGAAAAGAAAGCCATGTCAAGCGTAATTGGGCCTGAACAACCCAGCTAGCAAGTGGAAGATACCCATAGTTTCATACCTCAATTTTTTGCAAATGACACTGTCTTTATAACTAATTCACAGCTATAACAATTTCAATACAAAGGTTTACTTCACATTCATCTATTCAACAAATAAGAAAGAAAATTAACCCAGTTATGTTCATTTTTATTTCTCAGAAAACTCAAATTAGTATGTTAAAGATTTCATATTTAATTTAACAATTATTTTGCAGCACACAAATAACCTATAATGACACAAAACCCATATAACCAATAATAACATATGGTAATTCAAAGAATGACAAAATCACCTGAATAACCTATAACAATGTACTCCTATTATGATCTTAAAGAAGAAATTTCACATATAAAACCAAAAGCTATAATAGTAATCAACAAACATTATAAGTCATGAACGTGAAATGATGAAAGTTGAAAATGTAAATGAAGAGTAGATACCTTATACTAAGAAGAAGGACAATAGCTGTGGGGAAAAGAAGAAGAACAGTAGCAGAAGTGATGGCTGATGAAAAGAACAAAGCTATGCGAAAAAGAAGAAGAACAGTAGCAGTAGCGACTGAAAGAGCTGAAGAAGTAGCAACGCCTGACAGGAAGAACAGAGCTGTACGATTGTGGAGGTGACTGTCCAAGAAGTGACTGTCCAATAAGAAGGTGTGACAAAAATAATGAGTAAAAACCTTTTAAAGAAGTCAAAAGTTAGAAAAAACCTTGGCATGACAAAAAAATCTCTATAAAACCTGCCATTTAACATAGAAGAAATGTATCAAAATATTTAAGTTTTACACAATAATTAATTTATAAAAGCATACCTATTTATAATAGTCTTATATAGTTCTTTGGCCAAGCAATTGTAGTTCCAACAACATTACTCAAGTATTGAATTTTTGATGTAGGTCTATATAAATCAGCATCTTCACTCACTACCTTTATGACCCAAACTCTCCAACAATCAAAGCCTAGTGGGAGGTAATGAAATTTAGCTTTAGTATCTATAGAAGAAATCTTTCCTACTGCTACAACTTCTTCGTCTCTTTCATTTTTGGGATGCCAATTCAATAATTCACATCTAGCATTTTCAGAAGGCATGGGCTTGCTACCCTGTTGTGACTACGCAGTACATAAACAAATTAAAGATAAAGATAATATAAGCATTATAAGAATAAAAGTTTATAATCAAAGTTGGGTTCAAAATATAATTTACTTGTGGTGTTTGAGCTTTTGAATATATCCTATTCATGTTTCTTTCATTTTGGCTTTGAAGTTGTTGAACATATCATAAAATATATTTTACTATATAAATTTAAGTAATAATTAAACTACAAAATAATAAACCAAAGAAAATTTTAAGCCTAGTTATCACATGTTGAGATTGCATTAAGAGCATGGCAGTCAATGCTTCAATTTTTTCCTCGAGTGTATCTATCTTCTTTGATTTTTCTTCAAGAGTATATATCCTTTTTGCTTGATCTTGAATTATATTTTCTAAGACCTTTACTTTTCCATTACTTTGAATTTGAGCATCAAGCTTTGAAGGTGTTACCCCAAATCCAAGTCCTCGAACTTGCCCACGCGCTCAGGTCCCAATCCTTTAGTAATGACATCCTCTTTTAAGTTGTCTCTCACAACTGAATTGGTGGTAGATTGACTAATTTCATTAATTTTTTCCTGCATTCATATAAAAGCAAGTAAATTAACTTGATAACTTTCTATTGTTATATAATTTCAATATATATAACTAGATATCATTTGCTTTAATGATTTACTTACAATTGCTTCTTGAATTGCTTCATTTAAAGGCTCACCATTCTTTCTCAAATGACCTTTTGTCCATACATCTACTCTTGCAACTGAATCTCAATTTTTATTGGCCCCCTTCTAAAATATGGAAAATATGAACATTTACAACATATATGCTTATGTAAAAATACAAAGAGAAAAAATAAAATGAAGTACGTGCCAAGAGCATTACCAATTCATGCTCCAACGAGCATAGCCCTTCCTACTCATTGTGTGCAATAGCTTTTGATTAGTCCTCATTTGACTAAAAGTTTTGTTTTTTGCCTAATAAAATGAATATATTATTAATAATGAAAAAGAAGTGATGATTCAAATTTAAAGTATATAAGAAGCACACAACAAACCTAAAACTCTTCGGATAATCTTTCTTCAACAAAAGTATTCTAATCTATAAGAGACATCACATTGTTATGCTTAAGATATTTGTCTATAAAGTTTTTATCTTTTTTTTTTTATTATTTTTCTAATTGTTGTAGAAACTTTGGACTTGTATTGCCTCCAACTTTGTCCCATCTTTTGTAGTATCATAGCTTTATTAGACTTTTCAACTACAAATCTTTTCTGATATGCATGAAAAAAGGATAAATTAAAGAATTTCTACAAATAAATTATTAGAACCTCTTATGAATAAATAATTCAATTACGCACATACCTCAATTAAACTCCAAAGTTGTTCTTTCATTTCTTGAGTCACATGATGTCAATCTTTAATTACTATAGGCACGTGCTCTCGTACAATTACACCGATGTAAGATGAGAGCTTCTCAAAATTAGTCGACATTGTTGCCCTCTTTCATTGAACTCAACTTCCATTCTAGGAGCATGTCCCAAAACCAAATCCATCCTAGTGGGTCCACTTTTTTTGTTGTTGTGGTATCCTTCTCTATTGCTTTTGATGTACTTTCTATATTAGGTGACGATCTTGGTGAATTAGAGTCTTCATTAGACAGTCTC
Source organism: Tinospora cordifolia (assembly GCA_030144865.1). Taxonomy (NCBI): domain Eukaryota; kingdom Viridiplantae; phylum Streptophyta; class Magnoliopsida; order Ranunculales; family Menispermaceae; genus Tinospora; species Tinospora cordifolia. Next base: position 22,022 of record JAJIYU010000146.1, on the reverse strand, counting down.
ACACCTTCATTCTCATAATGATTTATTTTAGCTAACATGGTTGTCCATTGCTTCTTAGCTCTCTTCTCAGCTTGTTTAGATGACTTGACAAAAAATGCATCCATATATATAGAAATACTTGTCTTATAATATTCACATAACTTGACCAAAAATGTTTCATTATGAATATCACTGAAAATAAAATACTTACTTCACCAGCTTCTATAGTATTCTTTTTTGTCATAGTGGCTACAAAAGATATAATATGTTTGTTGATACAAAATGAAAAGGAATTAACTAATTAATTTAGATGCAATAAATAACTATCATATAATTAAAAAGTAGGATTTAATATACAATCCAAGCATATAAACTCTAATATAAATTCAAGAAAAAGTTCAATCAGTTATAATATAGAACTTAATACTTACATCATTCACAAAATAGTGTCGTTTAGGTCAATCAGGCACAGTGTTCCATGTTTCCATCTCCAAATGTAGACATGTTTATAGGTTCATTTGTCAAGTTTATACTTTCCTCATATGTTTGTAACTCATGAAAACCTCTTGGAGGAGCTCTCAAAATGACATATCAGTTAGATGTTTCATTTTCTCTAGAATAGAAAACTTGCCTTGCTTGTGATGCAAGAATAAATGGATCCTTATCAAATTGAGATTGCCCCTTATGAAGATTGACAAATGTAAATCCTTCTTCTTTCTTGACATCATTGACAATATTAGCCCAATCACATTTAAAAATAGGCATATGAAATGTATGATAATCAAGAATTATGATATCTCTTAGGACTCCATAATAAGCGACCTCACCAGATTGTCGTGATTGATCTTTTGCAAGACCTACAAAGAGTTATTGCTTCAACTGATACACCACTATACCGTTGGGATTTCTCTGCATCTTTTGTATGAAGACGAAGAACATTTATTATATATCCCTGACACAATAATACTTGCTCCCCAGGCCCCAGTGTAAGCCATGTTAGCTTACTAGAAACATTGTTATGTCTAGCAAGCTCCTTAATCTGATCATATAGAAAAGAATATAATGAGTACTACTTTGCTAAGATAATTGAATATGCATGTTGAAAAAAGCTTGTTTACCATATCACGAATCCATCAATGAAATTCATCCATGTGTCTTTTATACAACAAATGTTCATTCCTTAATAATCTTCTATTTGAATGTCAAAGATCATTCAAGTGCATTCTAATAAACAACATAAAGTTAGCTCCAACTTGAATGAAGCACTAAGATATTAGTAATTTATGATATGGATTATAAGAGCAATATACTTACTCTATGTAAGGTTGAACTTCCAAGTTATTTAATAAAACATAACAGTGAACAATATCCAAGATATCATATGGAAACACAACTTTCTTTTTAGTAAAAATGGGGTAGCCCTCCAATATTATTTCATTTTCTTCATCTTCATTTTCAACATCTTCATTGTGTGTCGATCAAATCCCTACCTCACGTGTTTTCTCAATATATTTGGTACAAATATAGTACACTTATTGGCAAGATATCATTCAGCTATACAACCCTCTAGTCGTGCACGATTCTTAACATAGCCCTTCAACATTTTCATGAATCTAAAATACGACAAAGATTAGTACATTCAATTATTTGGTGAGCAATGGACTAAGACACCTATATAATAAAGTAGCTAAACACACTAAAGTGATATATTTTCTACCTCTCCAAGGGATACATCCATCGATATTGGACTAGTCCACCCAAACAAGCTTCTCGTCCCAAGTGAATTGTTAAGTGAACCATAATATTAAAAAAAGATGGAGGAAATAACCTTTCAAAAATGCACAAAGTTTCAGCTATTGAATCATGGAAGTCCAATAATAAATTTCGATCAACGATCCTATCATAAAGTACATTAAAAAATCTACAAAGTCGTGAAATTACATATCTTAGACTAGTTGGTAGAACTCCTCTCAAAGCAATAGGCAAAATTTGTTGCATTAATAAATGGCAATCATGTGACTTTAAGCCAAGTATCTTACATTCTTTAATCGATACACAATTTTCAATGTTAGACCCACAATCGTCTAGTAACTTTGAATTTGCTAATCTTCTACAAAAAATTTGTTTCTTTTCTTTTGAAAGAGTGTGCATTGTAGCAGGTAATTATAATCGATCTTCTTGCTTCTCAACATGTAACTCAGTTCTAATATTCATGCATTCCAAATCTTTAAAAGCACTGAGTCCATCTTTTAATTTGCCTTTCACATCCAAAAGTGTTTGAATAATACTATCGCATATATTCTTTTCAATGTGCATCACATCCAAATTATGATGTAAAAGCAAACATCTCTATAAATTTGACTTAATTACTTCATATGTTATGAAATAGAATGAATCCATATTATGTTTCACAAAACAAATGAATTTAAAGTACAGTGACACAAATTTGTAAGCATACCTTCCAATATGGCAATTCAAAGAAAATTGACTTCTTCTTCCATGTTTGTTCTTCCTCTTTTGTCTTTCTCTTCTTCTTTTTTTTTTTTTAACTTTTCCCCTAGTCATTTACAATATTTTTAACCTCTGCAAGAATTGCTTCACTTGTAAACCAATTTGTTTTCAACACAATATTTTCGACTATGATGTAACCATTCAGATCAAGTATCCAAGCGACAAATAGGACATGCAAATCTTCCTTTTGTTGACCACCCAGACATATTTGCATAAGTAAGAAAATCATTTATAGTCCACATTAAGATTGCTCTTAAGTTGAATTTTGATTTTGTAAATGCATCATACATTTCAACTCCATTTGTCCATAAAAATTTTAAATCGTCTATCAAAGGTTTGAAGTAAATATCTATATCATTTCCTGGTTGTTTTGGCCTAAGAATGAGTGATGTCAACATTAAATTATCCTTCAACATGCACAACCAAGGAGGCAAGTTATATGTAATAACTAATATTACTGGCCAACAACTATACCTCGAACTAAGGTCTTGAAATGGATTAAAACCATTTGTAGCCAATCCAAATCTAATATTTCTAGGATCTAATGCAAAAGATTGATGATTGTCATTTATAGTTTCCCATGCAGCTGAATCAACCGAATACCTTATTTTCCCTTCTGTACTTTTATTATTTTGATGTCATGTCAATTGTTCAGCTATTTCAGCCACTCCATACATTCTTCAAAGTCTTGGAATTATTGAAAAATAACGCAAAACTTTCTTAGGGTTTTTTTTCTTTTTTACAGTGTGCTTAGATTTCCATCTCGACGAACCACATTTGGGGCATAGATCTGCATCATGTAGCTCATTTCTAAATAAACAACAATCATTAATACAAACATTTATCTTCTCATACCCAAGATCAAATGCCTTTAGAAGTCTTTTTTTTGCATATAAAGAACTAGGAAGATCAGTTGGAACCAAATCACCAACAATCTTAAGCAATTGATCAAACCTAGTGTCTGATAAACCATATGAAGCTTTTAACTTGAATACAACTATTGTTGCTAAATTTTAGTATGTTTCAAGCAACCAGGATATAAAGGTGTCTCTGCCTCATCAACTAAATGTGTGAGGTCTTCCTCTTCAATTTCATGTTCATTTTGTCTATCACAATCTTTTTGAATACATGCATGGTCCTTGTACATTTTGTATGTATCATTCATGTGTATATCTTTGGAGACAGAACACATGTTTCAAGCCTTTGTCCATGAAAAAACCAATTAGTATATGTAGGATCCATACCTTTTATAACTAAATGCTCATATACTAAATCATAATGGTGGCGATCTAAGTTCTTGTATTTTGTACAAGGACACAAAATTATGTTTATATTTACTAAACTTGCATGCGCAAAATTGATAAAATTTCGAGCACCATCTCTATCCTCTTGAGACAACCTAAAAAAATCAAAATTACTTAAATTTTGAATAATGCAAGTAAGCAATAAATAATGCTATTATCTAATTTTAGATGTGAGAGTTAACCTTGAAATGTAGACCTATTTTTTATCCATGTGTAGCTAAATATACCAATTCCTAAATAGAAGAACAAAATAAGTCAATAGCAAAAATTAATAATGTTTCTAGTTACACTAGAAAATAAATTAATATCTCCAATCTTTTATTTTGTTTTGGTTTCATTAGATGTAGGCTTCACCTGAATGTGCAAAAAGAAATTCACATCACCCAAATTTTTACACCAAAAATATGATTCAATTGATCAGTAGAACTAACCCTTATAAAAGAAACACTTGTAATCACTAAAATATCACCAAAATTCACAAAAAAAAGAGATGGATCTAATTTAGTGGATATAAAACTAAATGACACAAGTGTAGACGCCAATCTGTCAAAATCAGTCGTAGCAGCCAGATAATGTGAATGGTTGGCTACTAATCCGATTTTCTTTTTTTTAAAGACTCTAGCATTTTTTTTTGACTTACCATATGTAATGAAACCAAGCATAAGGTTTCTTTAGGGTCTTACCATTTGTATTCACAGTCCAATCTATAGAACCTAGATTTAGTAAAAAAGAAAAAAACAAGAAGAACAACCAAAAAAATTAAATAATAATAATAATAATAATAATAATAATAATAATAATAATAATAGAAGAACAACAACAACTTTCAAACCCACAAGCAGAGATTTTCTTCCCAACACAAATAGAGATTTCATTCCCAAACGCCCAAAGAAGAACAATAATAATTACAAGCAGATGATTATGTTGATTCTGCAGATAAAAAATAAAGATTAACATAAGAAAGACAAGCAAAGAAGATTAATGAACTAAAATGCATAAAGAAGAACAACCGTTACAAGCAGAGATTTTGTTCCCAAATGCACAAGAGATATTTTGTTCCCAAATATCCAAAGAAGAACAACAACAATTACAAGAAGATTATTGTGTTGATTTTGTAGCGATTCTACCAACAACAGATGAAGATTAACAGAAGAAAGATGAGCAATGAAAATCGATGAACTTAAATGTACAAAGAAGAAGAACAATAGTTACTCATTCCCAAACGCACCGGCAAATGCTATTTCATTCTAAGCATCTCTGAAAATGCTAAGTATTTTTGAGAATGAGGAGCAAAGACAATGGGTATTCCCACGTGATATTATTTTACTCTAAGAACATGGGTATTCTCGCGTTATTTTATTTCTATTAAGTTCATTTAACAAAAACAATTGGGTTAAAAAACTCACTTTATATTTTAAAAAAAAATTCATTTTATATTTTTAATAAAAAAACTCATTGGGCAGGAACTGGTTTTTTTTTCTTTTTGTACTTTTTTTGTAGTATAATGTGAGAATAATATCTCAATAATGAGAGTATAAAAATTGTTCGATTATTGATATAAAAATGCGGCGTTAACATGTGAATAATGCGGGGATAATATATGAATAAAATGTGATATAACGTATGCATAACATATGAATAATTATGAAAAAATGCAAGTAATAGTACAGGTATAGCATACCAACCGATGGATAATGCATGAATAATGGTATAATGCAAGAATAATATGGGTATAAAATTATTCGGTTGTTTTGGGAAAAAAAATGCGGGTATAACATGTGAATAATGCAGGGATAACATGTGAATAAAATTTGGTATAACGTATGCATAACATATGAATAATCATAAAATAATTTGAGTAATGATAGAATGTTGATATAAAATAGCAAGCGATGGATAATGCGTGAATAATGGTACAATACAAGAATAATATCTGAATAATGCGGATATAAAAATTGTTCGGTTGTTGATATTAAAATGCGAGGATAACATTTAAATAAATATGGTATAATGTATGCATAACATATGAATAATTATGAAATAATGCAAGTATTGGTAGAGGTATAACATACCAACCAATGGATAGTGTGTGAATAATGGTATAATGCAAGAATAATAACTGAACAATACAGGTATAAAATGTTTGGTTATTTTAGTTAAAAAATGCAGGGATAACATGTGAATATAATGAGGTATAATGTATGCATAACATATGAATAATCATGAAATAATGCGAGTAATGGTAGAATGTTGGTATAACATACCAACCGATGGATAATGCTTGAAAGTAGTATAATATAGGAATGATAGTTGAATAATATGGTTATAAAGTTGTTCGGTTGTTTCGGTATAAAAATGCGGTAATAAAATGTGAACAATACGATGATAACATGTGAATAAGATGCTGGAATAAAAGTATAGTAGTATAATGTATGCATAACGTATGATTAATTAAGGAATAATGCGAGTAATGGGATAATGTTAAAATAACAATCGAATAATAGAAGTATAAAAAATGTATGTACAGTTGGCTGATATAACTTACAAATAATATGTGAATAATGGTATAACCAAGATATAATTATAGAATGTATGTATAATCCAACCAATAAAGGTATAATAAGGTGTACATAATAGTAGAATGTATGTATAATACTATCAAAAAGAAGATAAAGCTTATTACATTGAACAATATTGATAGTAATAAAATAATATTTACAAAATAAATTAAAACAAGAAATTGAGATGTGTCATATAACTATAACAAGAAATTTAATCATGTGACAAGGAAATTATATATATATATATATTAACAATTATATAAATAATTGATGTATAAATTATTATATGTATAATCTCTATATGTATATTAGAAGTTGTTCGCTATTGTTACACATTTAATCAACTAATTACAAGTGTCAAGATCCGATTTATCACTACTCAAAACAACCAATAACTAACTTCTACCTAACTTTACTAACTTTACTAACAATTGCTTATCCTCTATTACACTTCTCTATTGTTTCTATCCATGTTATTAAATTATTGTTCTTCTATTTTTGTTGTATCCATGTACTTCTCTTACATTTATATATATAAACAATTATATAAATAATTGTATGCATAAATAATTTTATATATATATAATTATATGTATAATTGGGTTAATTGATACCATGTTATTTGTCTGTCACATTATTTATTTATATATGTCAGAACCCCCTTCTCTAGGGCGAAGGGTGAACCAACTGGCATAGCACCCCGACAAACCCGCCCGCAGGCCAAGCTTGCTAAGGCACTATTAAGCCTCATTCCTCAACACAACACTTAACATTTTCAGAGTAATCATAGGGATGCAGAAGAAATTTAAACATATAAGCGTTAAAAACATTAGAATTCTATCAAAATGGGTCATCAAAATATGTGTAGCAATGCATACGTAGCAATGGGAGTGCCTAATCTATTATATACAAAGCTTTCCTCGCCCCCTATACATCATTCTAGCCCTCGAAAGTGATACACGACAAGAAAGAAATAGCCTACCAAAAAGAGTAAGGGAGTGCAGCTCTATGCGATGACCACTCCCTTGCCCTTATCCGCTACAGAAGAACCTGGAAAATTAGAGTAGTGAGCCTAATTGTTCATAGCGGCTCAATGAGTAATGCAGTCTAATTCATAACTTAAAACAAGAATTCCACAAAGTAAAACACGTGTCATGAATGCATGAACAATAACATTATGCAAATAAATGCAACAGTGAACATAAATAAATCTATAATGCAGTCGTGCACCTTCATTCCAAATAGTTAAATAGTGAAAACATTCGTCGAGGCTCTCACAAGCCCTCCATGGCGACTAAAAATTCACTCAAGTGGGTTTCAAACATTAGGCGTATCATGTTGACTTCGATTAGGGCTTATTGTCGTTGCCATTATCGTGACGACGAATCAGGACTTATTGTCCTTGCCTTATTGTGATGGTCCGATGATGACTTATTCCCATTGTCATCATCGTGAGCCCACAGAACCCCCTCAGTGGGCACTCTGTGCTAGGTGGTTACCTCTCGGGGTCGTATGAGAGACCGACACAACTCACCCTGACCCTGTACCCTCAAACCTCGAGACTTGGTGCACTTTTCATTTAAAACTCATTTAAAAGCATGTAGATTCATCACAATATGTAATCTCATTTTTATAATGCACAGAATAACAAGCTCTAAGAAATGAGTTAGAAAACACTACTCACAGGGATGTTCCACTCCAGGTGCTCCTCTCGCGACCAGTCGCCTCCCACTAGTACTTGGTCTTGCAAAATTGACATAACTCCTTAATATTAACATGGGACTTGGCTCACTCTAATTCTACATCATTGGTTAATCAATGGATTGACCTAGTCAAGGGTAATCCATCTATGTTAGTTCAACTTGCCTTAAGTTGCTAAGTCAATTTGATTGACCTTGGTCAATCTTGGTCAACCCTACTTAACCTATCAATTGCTGACCTAGGTGGTCAACAGAGCCCCAAATGGTCAATTTTGGTCCACATAGAGTCAATTGGGCAAAAAGGGGTTAATATTCCCAATTTTCCTCACTTAAACACAAAATTAGCTTATGATCCTATTTGCACAACCATTTTCCTGATTTTTGTGCAGATAATCCGTACAACAAATTCGGGCCAAACTTTACAGAATTATTCTAGGGTCCCTGAATTTTTCCCAGAATTTTGAATTACTAGGGTTTCTAGGTATGATATCAGAGACTGTACAGATCTCGTATACCCTATGACAAGTAGTGGCTGTTTGCCCAAATTGACCTACCTATTCATATCAGAATGCCCTAAAATTTAGGATCTCTTCACCAAATTTCAGCTCAATGTACCAAGGTTTGGTTTGTTAATTTCAACTCAGAATTTTCAGCCAAATTGTAGGAAATTTTTGGGTTTATGATTTCTACTATCTTCCTAGTATTCTTTCCTCTATTAAATCATAATCCCATGGGTCATTTCTTGTGTCTAATTACAGTAAACAGATCATAAACATTCATTAATCAAAAATACTTCGAATCAGGAACTTGTAATGCTAAAATCATGCCTATCTTCCCATCAATATCTCTGTTGTATTTTAAAGAACACAGGAAATTTGTTCTAAGTCCTAGCACTCTACAATCATGGCATTTGTGAGTATAACAAAACACATTCACAAAGGCTCAAGGTCAGATCTTTATACCTTTTTGGAACCTCTACTATGGGGTCTAAAACGCCTCTGTTTCAAGTCCGAATGGGTGCCTTTAGGTGTTCCAAATATGGCTCCAAATCTAGTCTCAAACTAGTTTCTGTCGGCACTGTTGCAACAATAAGTCTAACAGTTAACACATGCATTTTTATTTGTAGTTCTTATATATATATATAACCAAGGTGATCTATCCATGACCAGGATGAAGCTTGGGTGAAACTAAGTGGAGGTCCGAACCGACTGATGTTGAAGAATCAGCAGATGAGTTGTGGTTATGGGTGAAATGCCACTCGAACCTCAAGCTAGCTGGTTCTCCCCGAAATGCGTTGAGGCGCAACAGTTGACTGGAGGGATAAGCTTCATCATCGAGAGGGAAACAACCTGGATCACCTGCTAAGGCCCATAAATGACCACTCAGTGATAAAGGAGGTAGGGGTGCAAAGACAGCCAGGAGGTTTGCCTAGAAGCAGCCACCCTTGAAAGAGTGCGTAATAGCTTACTGATCGAGTGCTCTTGTGCCGAAGATGAACGGGGCTAAGCGATCTGTCGAAGCAGAGGGATGTAAAAATACATCGGTAGGGGCGCCTCAGAGGGAAGCATTCGCGCGAGCGTTTGTCGATGAAGTGAAAGCGAGACTGTCGGCTTGAGTAAGGTAAACATTGGTGAGAATCCAATGCCCCAGAAACTTAATGGTTCCCCCGCAAGGATCGTCCACTTCTTTTTCACCTTCCCTTCACTTCTCCGGTGATTCTTCTACCTTTCTTGCTGATGGATCTCTAGTTCCCATAGTGGGAATTTAAAATGTTCCTCTTTTTTCACATTTGATGTTTTCTAATGTTTTCCATATCCCTAAGAAAAATCCAAAATCTTTATATATATACATATATATATATATATATGTATGTATATATATTCGCGCATTATTCACATGTCATTCCCGAATATTCACACCAAGCAACCGAACAATTTTTATACTCGCATTATTAGGAAATTAAATATATATATATATATATAGTGCATATATGTGACAACCCACATTTTTTACATCGGATTGACGGATCTGACATTTACGTACTCCATGTATTTTCTGAAATTTTAATGAGAAAATACCAAATTTTCCCCAATTTTTTCCAATTTTGGACTAATAATTGAAGAAAATAGAAATAATTCGAGAAAAGGCCATTTTAGAGAGAAAACACATGAAAATATTAGAAAAATGTGTTTTCTTGAGGAAAATAAATTATGAGATTAATTTATGAATATTCAGAGCAATTATCGGATTTTTAGAATGATAAATGAAATTTTTGGGTGAAAATATGATTTTTGGGGAAATTATTTAATTTTTAGAGAAAATAATTAAATAAATGATGAAATGGTGTATAATGTTGGTACTTAGATGAAAAATGGTGAATTAGACAATTTTAATAATTTAGAAAAAAAATGTGAAATTTCAGTATATAACACATATATATTGGTGTATATATGTAATAAAAGAAAAAGTAAAAACAGAAAAAAAAAATTAGTATAAGGGACCTAGGCTGACCCAGGCGCTGGGCTTAGGCCGGCCCAGGCCCCAATGGGCCGAGCGCTCGGCCCACACGGGCGGGCGCCCATGCGAGACTCAGGCCGCACGCGCGGCCCGGGCGCCTAGCGCTTGGGCTAGGCGCATGGGCCGGTCCACGCTCCCAGAGGGGGTCCAGCCCCCTCTTCTCCTTGTTTTTGTGCATTTTTTTTGGGTTTTTGGGGCGATTTTGACCGAATTTTGAGGATTTTCAGCAAATATTTTTTTAGCAAAACCATGGGGGCTCATGGTTTGTAACCCATGGTTTTGCCATCACTTCATGGCTTCCAATTTAGCCAATGAAGGCTGCCAACTATGCATCCAACATGAATGTTAAGTGCCACCTGGATGCCGCATGTCATCCACACCCTTGCCAAGCAAGCATCTTCATGTAACAAAAAGACATTCCTGAGCTCAAAACATAGAATTTCTAGATTCTATAGCTAACTTTCTAAGCTCAAAACTTCTTCAATTCTCTACCAAATCCTTCAAACTATAGCTTGAATTGAAGCTTATGCTACCACCTACAATGTCCTACAAGTAATTTGTCAAGTCTTGGAGTTGTAAGTTAAGAGATAAACTATAAATAAGTTTATTTAAATTTAATATATTTATTAATTTTTTGATAGTGTAATTTATTTATTTATTTTTTAGATATAATTTTTGAAAATTTTAATTTATTTTATATTTTATTAATATTTTTATAAAAAAATATTTTAAAAATTGATTATAAAAAGTTAAATGGGTCATTTATAGGTACACGATTATAAACACGATTGCGACACGACCCATTTACAATATATATGACACGACTCGTTTACAACACGACCCATTTAAGACACGATGACATGAATTGCCACCCCTAATTTTCAACAAATATTTTTCTAGCAAAACCATGGGAGCTCATGATTTGTAACCCATGGTTTTGCCATCACTTCATGGCCTCCAATTTAGCCAATGAAGGCTGCCAACTGTGCATCCAACATAAATGTTAAGTGCCACCTGGATGCCACATGTCATCCACACCCTTGCCAAGCAAGCATCCTCATGCAACAAAAAGACATTCTTGAGCTCAAAACACAGAATATCTAGATTCTATAGCCAACTTTCTAAGCTCAGAACTTCTTCAATTCTCCACTAAATCCTGCAAACTATAGCTTGAATTGAAGCTTATGCCACCACCTACAAGGTCCTACAAGTAGTTTGTCAAGTCTTGGAGTTGTTTGAAATAGAAAACATCAAGAGAGGGCTGTCCACACTACTTAAACCCAGAAAAACCAGAAAGTGTGTGCTAGAACCACTTTTGAAGCCTTGGACCTTGGCCATTTCCGGTTCCTTTTTGAAGGTAAAACGATTCATTCCCCTAATTTTTCGTATGTACTTTGATCTCCAAAAGTTAGAGAATGAAAAATAGGGCCTTATGCATGATTTTAGGACCCTTGAAGTTGGTTACTTACTCACTGTCACAACTATGTAACAGAGACAGTTGGAGCAACCTTGGAAAAGTTCACTCTTGAACCACTCTAGGTACGTCCCTAAGGTAAAAATCCATCATTCTACTCCTTATCATAAGTATTCAAGTGTCCAAGTGGTAGAAATTGCATGTTAGAACATTTAATACATCTTGTGAGTCTCTGGTATTCACCGTGAGACTTACTGTTGCAACAGTGCCGATAGAAAGAGATAGAGACCAGAACAAAAGCTATATTCGGGACACCTAAAGGCACCTTTCAGGCTGGAACAAGAGGCATTGTAGACTCCGTAATAGAGGTTCCAGAAAGGTATAAAGACTTGACCTTAAACTCTTATAGATGTGTCTTGTTATTCATGCAAATATGCCATGATTGTAGGGTGCTAGAGCAAATTCCTTGTGTTATTTAGAATATAGCATAATATTGATGAAATGATAGACGTGTTTTTGATGTTGCATGCTACTGATTTGAAGTGGTTGTGATTAGTGAATATGTTATGACCTGTAAACTATAAGTGGACACAAGAAACAACCCATAGAATGGTGATTGAATGAGGGAAACGAACACTAGAAGATAGTGGAATCGTTAAACCCAAAAATTTCCTACAATTTTGCCAAAATTTCTGAGATAAAATTGACTCACGAAACCATAATAGATTGAGCTGAAATTTGGTGGATAGACCCTTAGATAAGTCTAGAAGTGGCCTACAAAATTTTAGGATATTCTGAGGTGTGTAGCTAGGTCAACAATGGAAAACAGTTACTGCTTGTAACAGGGGATACGAAATCTGTGCAGTTTCTGTTATCATGCTTTGAAACCTTAGTAAATGAGGTCCAAAAATTGTAATTTAAAATTTTGAAAAACTTTAGGAAGTCTAGAACAATTCTGCAAAGTTTGGTGCAAATCAGATGAATGGATTGCCCACAAAACAATCAAAAAAATGGTTGCGCAGATAGGGTTATAGGCTAAGGTTTGTGCCTAAGTATGGGAATTGGGAATATAGATCCTTTTGGCCCAATTGACCCCATAAGGATCAGAATTGACCCTGTATGATTCTGTTGACTAGCTAGGTCAGCAAATGATAAGTTGACTAGGGTTGACCAAGATTGACCGAGGTCAATCAAATGGACTTAGTAATTAAGGCAAGGGAACGAACGTATGTGAACTATTCTTGACTAGGTCAAGTTATTGATTAGCCAATGATATAGAATCAGAGTGAGCCAAGTACCATATTAATGATAAGAAGTTGCATCGATTTCGCAGGACCCATTGTTAGTGGGACGTGACTGGTCGCGAGAGTAGCGTCGGTAGCGGAGCATCCCTATGAGAAGTGTTTTCAAACTCATTCTTTAGAGCTTGTTATTCTGTGCATTGTGAAGATGGTGTTACATATTGTGATGAACTTGCATCCTTTGAATGAGTTTTTAATGAGAAGTGCACCGAATGTCGAGGTCTGGGAATGGGTTAGGGTATTGGATGCAGTAGAGCAATTAGGGCGAGTTGTGACCCTGATAGTGACCACCTAGCACAGAGTGCCTGTTAAGGGCTCCTGTGGGCCTACGATGACAGCAACGACAATAAGTCCTAATCGGGTCATCACGATATGCCTAACTGTCTGCAACTCGCTCGTTTATTAATTGGGCTCCCCTAGAGCATCGAGTGATGACTTAGCACAAAGTGCCCTGAGGGGGGTTCTGTGGGCCCAGATTTGGGTCGTCACCTATATACCTAACCGCCGGGTTTCTCCCGCTCCAGTGGATTTATATGCTTTCAGCATTATTTAACTGTTTTTGAATGAAGGTGCACGACTACATTATGAATTTAAATTGTATTTACTTTTGCATTCACTTGCATAATGCTATTGCTCATGCATCCATGGCACATGTTTGTAATTGTGGAATACTTGTTTTAAGTTTGAATTAGACTGCATTACTTACTGAGCCACCGTGGACAATTAGGCTCACTGCTCTAACTTTTCAGGTTCTTCAGCAGCGGATAAGGGCAAGGGAGTGGTCATCGCATAGAGCCATGTTCTCTTACTCTTTTGGTAGGACTTCTTTGTATTTCCCTTTTTGTTATTGTCTTTTGAGGGTTAGAACCTATGTATAGGAGTGAGGAAAGCCTGTGTATAATGGATAGTCACTCCCATTGCTACACATGTGTAATGACCCATTTTGGATAAATATCAAGTTTATTGGTGTTCGTGTATTAAACTTCTTCTGCATTCTTTATGATTACTCTTAAAGTGTGTGGTGTGGTGTTGTATGTTGAGGCTTAACAGTGTCTTGGCAAGCTCGGCTTGCAGGCGGGTTTGTTGGGACACTGCCTCGGTCGGCTTATCCTTCATCCTTGGGAAGGGGTCCCGACAGCGTTAGTATCAGAGCACCAAGGTTTTTCCCAATTAGGGAATAACAAACGCTATTGACCTAGGAGAGTCTTCAAGTATTCGCAGAAGTACAAAAGAGAAAAGACCTTAGAAAAGACTTAAGGTAGCAACATGGGAGTATGGGTTAGGTGATTCTTTAGAAATAGTCGCCTTAATGTCTGAAGTCATGGTCTGCTCATTTGGAACTAATGAAAGTTAAACAATTTTCTGCAGACCACGATGCCTCCTCGATGTGGGAAACCACGTAGGACCCTAGACCCGGCACTGCCGCCACCCCTGGTTCAGTTTGGACAGGATGCCATACAGAGATTAGAGACCTTGATCAGAGCGTCTAATGAAGCCAGTCACGCCCAGGTGACCTTACTAAGTGAGAGGCTTGACAGGATTGAGGCCGAGAGACAGAGGGCTGAACTAGTAGCGCCTCCTATGCCGGTTATACCTGAGATCCGGGAGGAGGAGAGAGTTGCAGCCCAGGCAGAAGTAGCCCCAGTGAGGTAGGGCGATGACTCCACTCATGATCGTTTCCTAAAGAGATTCTTGGATCTGAGGCCCAAGGAGTTCCACGGGGGTTTTAGTCTAGATCTAGCGAAGAACTGGTTTCTTAACATTGAGAAGAATGCTAAGACATTGAAGTTATCAGAGGATAACCAAGTGTTGTTCGCGACGCACATGCTCGAGGATGAGGTCGTGATTTGGTGGAGGGCCACTTAGTCTATAGAGGGACAAATTTCTACATGGGCCCGATTCCGGGGGCTATTCTTGAGTGTCTACGTCCCTACAGCAGAGAGAAAGCATAAGATGGTGGAGTTCCTGACTTTACAGCAGGGAGATATGTCGGTTAGGGAATACACCCACAGATTTTTTAGACTAGAGGCCTATGCACCCGAGCTAGTGAGTAACCCGAGGGAGAGAGCTGGATTCTTTCATCGTGGGTTGAGGGCTAGCATCAAATAGGCTACGTCAGCATATGGTGAAGCTACTCTAGAGATCATACAGAGGCATTCACTACAGTTTGAGGCGGATGGTAGGGATCAGCGTCCGACCACCCAGATGGTTTATAGTGTATCCTTGCAGACGCAGCCCCAGTCTCAGCCACAGTCGCAGGCACAGGGAGGTCATCAGGGTGGGTCCCGAGGAGGCAGGTTCCATAGGAAGAGTAAGTATATGGAGGGACAGTTTGGAGGAGCACAGACTCAGCCTACTACTACAGTCACCCTCATAGCCACCCCAGTACAGACATATCAGCTGGTGGGACAGCCATCGACCCAACAAGGAGGCCGAGGAGGAGGTTGAGGTAGAGGTAGAGGTAGAGGCAGAGATTCAGGGGGCAGAGGCCAAGGTCGAGGCCAGACCGAGTAGAGACGACTGCTTATATGTTACCAGTGTGGTCAGCCAGGCCACAAGAGATATCATTGCCCAATGCCTATTCCAGCTTCTAGTGCACCCACCACTAGCACTCGAGAGATGGCACAGGCCATCACCTACCCAGATTTTGAGGCAACGAAGGCTTTAGTAGAGGGTAACATGTTCTTACTTGATACATCTATCTATGTGTTGATTGATGTTATATCTACATTGTCTTTTATTTCTGGGCATGTCGTAGATAGATTGGGACTTAGACCCGTTAGAGCATCTACATGGCTCGTGTTGAGCACTGCAGTCGGGGAACGGATCTACCCCAATTTGATTTGTGAAGGCTACACATTGAGGTTTGACGACTTCGAGACCCTAGTAAACCTTAGAGTACAAGAGTTCTTGGAGTTCGACGCTATACTTGGGATAGATTGGCTAGTAGCTTATCATGCCTATGTCAACTGCTTCACCAAGAGAGTAGTATTTCAGATTCTAGGGCAGCCTGTTGTGACCTTCCAGGGTAGTACTTCAGATAAACCGAAGACCCTGGGTAGGATAGTGACACAGTCTGACATAGATACATTGGCCAGTATGATCACCACTGGTAAAGGACCTTCACAGCAGAGCATAGATGAGATTCCTGTTGTTAGAGACTTTCTTGACATGTTTCCCGATGACTTGCATGGCTTACCTCCCAAACGGGAGATTGACATTATTATTGAGATTATTCTGGGGACACAGCCCATTTCGATCCCTCCTTATCGAATGGCGCCTAAGGAATTGCACGAATTGAAGGTCCAATTTGAGGAGTTGATGAGTAAGGGTTTTATTATGCCCCCAGTGTGTCACCTTGGGGTGCTCCAGTATTGTTTGTGAAGAAGAAGGATGGGAGCTCTGTTTGTGTATCGACTACAGAAAGTTGAATAAGGTGACAGTGAAGAACAAGTATCCTCTCCCACGTATTGATGACTTATTTGACCAGCTCTGAGGTGTCACTGTGTTTTCGAAGATCGATCTGAGATCTGGGTACCATCAGCTAAGAGTCAGGGAAGAAGATGCATCGAAGATAGCCTTTCGAACTCGCTATGGGCACTACGAGTTCTTAATTATGTTGTTTGGTGTGACAAATGCCCCAGCAATGTTCATGGACTTGATGCAGAGAGTGTTCATCCCTATCTCGACTCATTCGTCAACATCTTTATCGATGACATCCTTATTTATTCGACGACTAGGGAGGAACACGCTGAGCACTTGAGGATCGCACTGCAGACTCTCAGAGATCATTGGTTGTACGCCAAGTTTAGCAAGTGCGAGTTTTTGTTGACAGAAGTCCGATTTTTGGGCCATGTAGTTGGAGCCAAGGGCATTTCAGTTGATCCAGCTAATGTTGAGGCTATTATTGGTTGGCCGAGACCTACCACAGTGACTGAGATTCGTAGCTTTTTGGGTTTGGCAGGCTATTACCGCAGATTTGTGCCAAACTTTTCGAGGATCGCTGCTCCCATAACGAAGCTTACCCAGAAGAACATGCCATTTGTGTGGACAGATAAGTATGAAGAAGCCTTTCTTGAATTGAAGCGTCATTTAACATCTGCCCCAGTTCTTGTACTATCAGAACCAGGCCGTGAGTTGACGATCTATACAGATGCATGTGGTACAGGCCTTGGGTGTGTGCTGATCCAGGGAGACGGGGTTGTCGCTTTTTCCTCGCGACAACTGAAGGTTCATGAGTGGAACTACCCCGTGCATGACTTAGAGCTGGCGTCAATAGTGTTTACACTCAAGATCTGGCGACACTATCTGTATGGTGAGCGTTTCACGCTTTGTTCTGATCATAAGAGCCTCAAGTACCTATTTTCACAGAAAAACCTTAATATGAGGCAAAGGAAATGGATGGAACTACTCAAGGATTATGACTTTACCATAGAGTACCATCCCGGGAAAGCCAATGTGGTGGCTGATGCGCTTAGTAGAGTTAAGGGTCGAGACTGCTTATGTGGCTAGGCATATGTCTCAGGAGTGGAGGATGATTGATTATGTGACAGTGATGAGTATCCACGAGACTTCGACCGAGACTAGAGTCAGTGCACAGATGAGAGCCCAACCAGTGTTGCTTACTCAGATTATGGAGGTTCAGCCTCATGATGTTGATTTTATGACATACCGGGGGAAGGCAGACAACACTTCTTGTGTGGAGTGGTCGGTTGATACTGATGGTGCACTGAGGTTTAGGGGACAATTGTGGTTACCAGATGACCCTCGCCTGAGATAGGGAGTGCTAGCAGAGCTGCACCGCTAGAGATATACAGTCCATCCAGGTGCAAATAAGATGTATCAGGATGCTCAACGTACTTATTGGTGGCAGGGGATGAAGCGAGATATTGCAGCCTTTGTGCAGAGATGCGATATGCGCCAGCAAATTAAGGCTGAGCACCAGAGATCTGGTGGTTTATTACAGCCTTTGGTTATTCCCGAGTGGAAATGGGAGCACATTACCATGGACTTTGTGATGGGGTTACCCCGGACTCAGTGTAGACATGATGCGGTATGGGTCAATATGGACAGACTTACTAAGTCGGCTCATTTCCTCCCGATGCATAGTAGAGATTCGGTGGAGAGGCTGAGTCGACTATATATCTGCGAGATTGTGAGATTACATGGGGTCCTAGTGTCCATAGTGTCAGATAGAGATGCTCGGTTCACATCCTGTTTTTGGCATAGCTTGCAGAATCAGTTAGGGACTAGCGTGAGCCTTAGCACAGCCTCCCATCCACAGACTGATGGTCAGTCTAAGAGAGTTATTCAGGTACTTGAGGATATGTTGAGGGTATGCATAGTTGATTTTGATAGTAGCTGGGAGGATCACTTGCCCCTGTGTGAGTTTGCATATAATAACAACTACCAAGCGAGCATCGACATGGCACCTTTTGAGGCATTGTATGGCCGACCTTGCCGATTGCCAGCTTGTTGGGCCGAGGTTGGTGATATAGCAGTTTTGGGCCCTACTTTTGTGCACGAGCAAAATGAGAAGATTCAGCGGATCCGTCAGAACATGAAGATAGCTCAGGACCGATAGAAGCGTTATGCAGATAACCGGAGAAAGGTCCTAGAGTTTGTTGTCGGTGATCATGTTGTCCTACGAGTTTTCCCTAGGAAGGGGCAGACTCGGTTTGACATTTTATGGAAACTCGCACCAAGGTATATTGTACCTTTCGAGATCTTTGAGCGTTTAGGTCCTGTGGCATACTGATTGGCGCTGCTGCCTTAGTTATCGGGGGTACATAATGTGTTCCATGTATCGATGTTGAGGAAGTACCACCCTAATCCCTTGCACATGATTAATTGGAGTCACGTTGACTTGCGAGAGGATTGTACGTATGATGAGGCTCCAATTGCCATTGTTGATCGAGTCGTGAGGAAACTGCGCAACAAGGAGATACCGATGGTACGAGTACGTTGGCAGTTCCACGGTGCTGAGCAGGACAATTGGGAGCGGGATGATTATATGACGAGTCATTTCCATGAGATTATGAGAGTTGTCCCTTGATCTTTAATGCATCAGAGAATTTCGAGGACGAAATGCATTCTAAGGAGGGGAGACTGTAACGACCCACATTTTTGACATTGAATTAATGGATCCGACATTTATGTACTCCATGTATTTTCTGGAATTTTACTGAGAAAATACAAAATTTTTCCCAATTTTGGATTAATTATTGAAGAAAATAGAAATAATTTGAGAAAATGCAATTTAGGGAGAAAATACATGAAAATATTAGGAAAAGATATTTTCTTGAGGACAATAAATTATGGGATTAATTTATGACTTTTCAGAGCAATTATTAGATATTTAGAATGATAAATAAAATTTTTGGGTGAAAAATATGAATTTTGGGAAAATTATTCCATTTTTGAAGAAAATAATTATATAAATGATGAAATGGTGTATAATGTTGGTATTTAGATGGAAAATGGTGAATTAGAAAATTTTAATAATTTAGAAAAAAAATGTGAAATTTCGGTATATAACACATATATATTGGTGTATATATATAATAAAAGAAAAAGGAAAAACGGAAAAAAAATTTAGTATAAGGGACCTGGGCTGCCCAGGCGCTAGGCTTGGGCCGACCCAGGCCCCAACAGGCCGGGCGCCCGTGCGAGACTCGGGCCACACGCACGGCCCGAGCGCCTAGCGCCATGAGGGGGTCCATCCCCCTCTTCTCCTTGTTTTTGTGCCTTTTTTTTTGGGTTTTTGGTGTGATTTTTGACCGAATTTTGAGGATTTTCAGCATATATTTTTCCAGCAAAACCATAGGAGTTCATAGTTTGTAACCCATGGTTTTGCCATCACTTCATGGCCTCCAATTTAGCTAATGAAGGCTGCCAACTGGGTATCCAGCATGTGATGTTAAGTGCCATCTGGATGCCACATGTCATCCACACCCTTGCCAAGTAATCATCCTCATGCAACAAAAAGACATTCTTGAGCTCAAAACACAGAATATCCAGATTCTGTAATCAACTTTCCAAGCTCAGAACTTCTTCAATTGTCCACCAAATCCTGTAAACTATAGCTTGAATTGAAGCTTGTGCCACGACTACAAGGTCCTACAAGTAGTTTGCCCAGTCTTGGAGCTGTTTGAAGCAGAAAACATCAAGAAGAGGACTGTCCACACTACTTAAACCTAGAAAAACCAAAAAGTGTGCGCTGGAACCACTTTTGAAGCCTTGGACCTAGGCCATTTCCAGTTCTATTTTGAAGGTAAAATGGTTCATTCCCCTCATTTTCGTATGTACTTTGATCTCCAAAAGTTAGAGAATAAAAAATAGGGCCTTATGCATGATTTTAGGACCCTTGAAGTTGGTTACTTACTAACTGTCACAACTGTGTAACAGAGATAGTTGGAGCAACTTTGGGAAAGTTCACTCTTGAACCACTCTAGGCATGTCCCTAAGGTAAAAATCCATCATTCTACTCCTTGTCATAAGTATTCAAGTGTCCAAGTGGTAGAAATTGCATGTTAGAACGTTTAATATGTCTTGTGAGTCTCTGTATTCATTGTGCGACTTACTGTTGCAACAGTGCCGATAGGAAGAGATAAAGACAAGAACAATAGCTATATTCTGGACACCTAAAGGCACCCTTTCAGGTTGGAACCAGAGGCATTGTAGACTCCATAATAGAGGTTCTAGAAAGGTATAAAGACTTGACCTTGAACTCTTATAGATGTGTCTTATTATTCATGCAAATATGCCATGATTATAGGGTGCTAGAGCAAATTCCTTGTGTTCTTTAGAACATAACATAATATTGATAAAATGATAGACGTATTTTTTATGTTGCATGCTACTGATTCGAAGTGGTTGTGATTAGTGAATATGTTATGACCTGTAAACTGTAAGTGGACACAAGAAACAACCCATAGAATGGTGATTGAATGAAGGAAAAGAACACTAGAAGATAGTGGAATCGTTAAACCCAGAAATTTCCTGCAATCTGTCCAAAATTTCTGAGATAAAATTTACTGACCAAAACATGATAGATTGAGCTGAAATTTGTTGGAGAGACCCTTAGATATGTTTAAAAGTGGCCTACAAAAATTTAGGACATTCTGAGGTGTGTAGCTAGGTCAACTAAGGCAAACAGTCACTGCCTGTCACAGGGGATACAGAATCTGTGTAGTATCTGTTATCATGCTTAGAAACCTTAGTAAATGAGGTCCAAGAATTGTAATTTAAAATTTTGAGGAAACTTTAGGAATTCATAAAAACTTCTGCAATGTTTGGTGCAAATCCGATGAATGGATTGCTCGCACAAAAATCGGAAAAATGGTTGTGCAGATAGGGTTATAGGCTAAGATTTGTGCCGAAGTATGGGAATTGAGAATATTGACCCTTTTGGCCCAATTGACCCCATTAGGACTAGAATTGACCCTGTGTGACTTTGTTGACCAGCTAGGTTAGCAAATGATAAGTTGACTAGGGTTGACCAAGATTGACCGAGGTCAATCAAATGGACTTAGTAATTAAGGCAAGGGAACGAATGTATGTGAACTATTCTTGACTAGGTCAAGTAATTGATTAACCAATGATATAGAATCAGAGTGAGCTGTAATACCCCAAAATTTTGTCAAATAATTAAAGATAAATAAGTTTGAGAAAAATAAATAAAATAAGTTGAATAAATTAATTTTAGGTGCAAATGGTGGGTTGGCACATGAAAA